>JAQFVV010008603.1:0-26745 GCA_028023455.1 Epiperipatus broadwayi | reverse complement strand
AAGTTACGTATTGCTTATACATCCAGAGTCAAACACCTTTATCTATCCTCATATACCCTAAAATTTTCAACCACTCTTTCTCAGCCATAATTCTCCCCATCAATCTATCTATATCTTAAGTGCCTTTAATTTACTTAACCTCCCTCATCACTCTTTTTCCTTTACCTATATATGATTGATAAAGTATGAGGTCATAGTACTATTTAAAACATTTATTTAAGAAAAAGCTATCTCTGTATTGGTGTGTCCTTTTTATGCCATCATATATCTAGTTCTTAATGCCTTTATAAAACTTAACTCTCTCTATGCCTTTTTTTTTTTTTTTAATACACTAAGCAAAAAAAAATTACTTATATAACATATGTGCTAGATTTATAATAGAGTTCATGTCTCAAGTCATTTATATACTCATCTATCCTTCTAGAGATCTGACAGATATTGACAGCCAAAAGAATGATTAGCAATTCACAATCATGAGATAGACAAAAGAATTCAATCACTGCACTTAAAGCACACAATGCTCCATGAACACTCAGATGATCACCCCAATTCAATCACTCTAAGCTACTACAACCCATAATAGTTTATTGCAAACACTGTTGCATTTCCCTGCTTGCGTCCAAGTCTTAGGGGCTTTAATTTGTCAAATACTGCCTTGCTTATTTTTAAAGTCTTAGAGGCAACAATTATATATCAGTAAAACAAAATACTGCCTTGCTCTCTCTGGAGTCTTAGAGGCGACATATTATGTATCAGAAAAATTATGCCTTGCTCTCTCTGGAGTCTTAGAGGCAAAATCATGGCAGGCCTACTGTTAACTGCTTCATGATAAAACAACTGATATTATAATCTGGGTTGGAGCAGTGAATGAGATAAATCAATCACCAGTGGCATGAATATATCACATTCTCAAGGCAATGACAAAAATTCTCCATCCATCATCACAACCGTAACACAACCAACCAAACTCCAACAATCAAATAACCAATCCAACCTCCAAAATCATAAATTTTCTATAACACAAACTTTTCAAATATGAACAAAATTACTATTCCACACTTCAAGGCTATTAATATTTCTATGCTTATTTAATTGATAAGCAAATATATAAAAAAAAACTGTGTTATTAACTTTAACACATTATAAGTTGTGATATCATTATATTTTAACAAATTGAAACTAAGCTCTATAATGACTGTATTCATTTATCATCATCAAAAATGCAATAACAGTAATCATCATCATCTAAACATCAGGCCAAAATATTTGTATACACTAATAATAATAAAAATTGCACAGAAAAAAAAATTCTTTTTTTTTTTTTTAAACTATACATCTGTCATCACTATATACTACCCATCTCTCATGTATGTGGGGTATTTCAAGCCATTATTTGGCTTATTTCGAGCCCCACGTTGGGCGCCATTTGTAACAATTTAAATAAATCAATTGTCACAAACTATACACCTGTCATTTGTAACAATTATTTATCAATTGCCATTTGTAACAATATTTTATAAATTAATATAAATATGTATTTGTAACTATAATAAATTAATATAAAAGATCTGTATTTGTAATTATAATTTGTAGCTATTTCAATTCATCATAGCATAGACAAAGAAAATATCAGCCTTAAAGATTCTTGGTATTTATTTATATATTGGGGCAGTCATTTAAACAGTAAAACATACTGGACATTGTCATCTAATAAAAATAATATTAAACATAGCAACTGAACAAAAGTAACCACTGTGAGATTCCTGGAGTGCCTTATGCTTATCTCCAATACTAGATTCTTCTAACAAAGAATCCTTCTATCCTTCTTTCCAAATATATAAGACCATTCATGGTCATATGCACACACTGGTGCTATTCATGACAACTTATAAAAATATATTTTATAAAACTAATATTATGAAGTTGGAAAGGGATGATACCACTCTCTATTCAGTTTAGCTAAGTACATGTGTTTTCCCATGAGCGCCACTAGATTGTTTTCAATCTAGATAAGTATCTATTTATAGTGTACTTGAGTTCAAACTCATTCAGTACATATTTATTACACATGACTTAGATGACTATTGAACAAAAATGACATTCTTACATTTATCTATATTGATAAAATTACACGATCCCAATATTACCAAAGTTTATACTATAAATCAAAGATCCTTATAGACATTGCTAGCTCATTAACGTATATTGATGAACAGACATGTATAATCTATAAAAATGGCTTCCAAACAAGCATGTGAAGACCATTATTGATATTGATGGCCATTTAACTAAATTATTTATCACAATAAAGGTAATAATGATGATGATGATAATAATATCATAACAATGATAATAATAGTGATGATGATACCAGCTATGGCTTACTAATAAACTCACAACAATAAATTCATCTTTATAAATTTATAGGCATCTATTAAAATTATCATATTTCATACTGGGATTTAATAATACTAATGGTGATGATTGATCATCATGAATCTCTTTGTACAATATTCAATTTTCTATAAACCCCTATTTACTAAAATATATTCATTTCCCTAAACATTAAATTTAAGGATTATAATTTATTAATGATGATTGATGGCGATTATAACTTTTATATAGTATTATTTGAAACATTTTTAACTAATAACATGATATCCATCTTTGATGAGGATGATCTGAATTCATGGACACAACACAATTTTAGCTTTCTATGTTGAACTATAATTATCAAAATTTGTTTATTCTCAAGCATAATCCTTAAATACTCAAATATCAACATTCTAGTTTATCTATTATTTTGCGGACGCTTAATATTTGCAAGTGATTGCTCAATATATACGAATAGTAATACTTAATAACTGCGAGCAATGATGATGAATTAAAATGATAGAATTAAGACAAAAAAAAAAAAAAACAAAACACAATATTCTTAATAATAACTCGGAAACCAATTAAGATATATAATTATATTTTATTAACACTACTACTCTTTCTTTCCTTCTTTAAAATTAAATCGACAATTAAATAAATGGTTTATTAATATAAAAATTTATATAAAATTAATAAAAAAAATTTATATAAGTATAAGCAAATAAACTTAATATATAGGTTTGTCATCTTTCTTGATATCTCAAAATAAGCTGTTTTAACTCAATATTAAAAAAAATACATATTCTATAAATGCTTATTTAAGACTTTTCTTACTTATCATATCATAAAATAAATTTCAGGTGTTACTTGTATATGTTATTTCATTTCCATTCAAATGTAATGCCCTATTTTTTTTAATTTACTATTTATATTGCTTGAAAATTGCTTTATATAAACGCACATTTCATTTGTAACAATCTAAAAAAATTGAGAATATTGAAATAGAATTAAAAAACAAATGGCAATTGATTTATTTAAATTGTTACAAATGGCGCGCCAACTAGGGCTCGAAATAAGCCAAATAATGGCTTGAAATACCCCACATACATGAGAGATGGGTAGTATATAGTGATGACAGATGTATAGTTTAAAAAAAAAAAAAAAAGAATTTTTTTTCTGTGCAATTTTTATTATTATTAGTGTATACAAATATTTTGGCCTGATGTTTAGATGATGATGATTACTGTTATTGCATTTTTGATGATGATAAATGAATACAGTCATTATAGAGCTTAGTTTCAATTATTTAAAATATAATGATATCACAACTTATAATGTGTTAAAGTTAATAACACAGTTTTTTTTTATATATTTGCTTATCAATTAAATAAGCATAGAAATATTAATAGCCTTGAAGTGTGGAATAGTAATTTTGTTCATATTTGAAAAGTTTGTGTTATAGAAAATTTATGATTTTGGAGGTTGGATTGGATATTTGATTGTTGGAGTTTGGTTGGTTGTGTTACGGTTGTGATGATGGATGGAGAATTTTTGTCATTGCCTTGAGAATGTGATGTATTCATGCCACTGGTGATTGATTTATCTCATTCACTGCTCCAACCCAGATTATAATATCAGTTGTTTTATCATGAAGCAGTTAACAGTAGGCCTGCCATGATTTCGCCTCTAAGACTCCAGAGAGAGCAAGGCATAATTTTTCTGATACATAATATGTCGCCTCTAAGACTCCAGAGAGAGCAAGGCAGTATTTTGTTTTACTGATATATAATTGTTGCCTCTAAGACTTTAAAAATAAGCAAGGCAGTATTTGACAAATTAAAGCCCCTAAGACTTGGACGCAAGCAGGGAAATGCAACAGTGTTTGCAATAAACTATTATGGGTTGTAGTAGCTTAGAGTGATTGAATTGGGGTGATCATCTGAGTGTTCATGGAGCATTGTGTGCTTTAAGTGCAGTGATTGAATTCTTTTGTCTATCTCATGATTGTGAATTGCTAATCATTCTTTTGGCTGTCAATATCTGTCAGATCTCTAGAAGGATAGATGAGTATATAAATGACTTGAGACATGAACTCTATTATAAATCTAGCACATATGTTATATAAGTAATTTTTTTTTGCTTAGTGTATTAAAAAAAAAAAAAAAAAGGCATAGAGAGAGTTAAGTTTTATAAAGGCATTAAGAACTAGATATATGATGGCATAAAAAGGACACACCAATACAGAGATAGCTTTTTCTTAAATAAATGTTTTAAATAGTACTATGACCTCATACTTTATCAATCATATATAGGTAAAGGAAAAAGAGTGATGAGGGAGGTTAAGTAAATTAAAGGCACTTAAGATATAGATAGATTGATGGGGAGAATTATGGCTGAGAAAGAGTGGTTGAAAATTTTAGGGTATATGAGGATAGATAAAGGTGTTTGACTCTGGATGTATAGGAAATCAGGGAGCAGAACAGAATAGAGCAGAACAATAAATCAGAACAGAATAAATCAGAATATACTAAATCAAACAGAAATAAGTAATATAAATATTTTAGAAATTTATGATGGAGCCAGAAAAGGAATTAACTATTGAGGGAATGGAAGTAGAGAAGCAAGGCCCTCCAGAGTGGATGCAAATTTTCATGAATCACCTGAATCAGAGATTCGATCAACAATCACAGGAAATGAAACAAGAGATGAAGGAAATGAATGAGGGCATGAAACAAGAGATGAAGGAAATGAATGAGGGCATGAACCAAATGAAACAAGAGATAAATCAGAAATTTGATGAACAATCTCAAAGGCTAGATAATAAACTAGAACAACAAGCTCAGGAAATGAAGCTCGATATAAGTCAACAAACTCAAAAAATAGAAAACCTAGGAAGAAATATATGTAAGGCATGGACAGCCAGTCAAGAGAAATGGGATGTAAAGATATGTATGGTAGAAGTCAAGAGTTGTGTGACTGTAATCAAGCTATATGAAAATGATGAAGTAGCTGCTGTTCAAGAACAATGTAATCCCAAAGAGGATATATACAGTGAGATACATAACCTAGAAATAAAGGTAGCCACTGTACAGGAACAAATTGACCTCAGGAAAGATGTAGTCAGTAAAGCTAGTTTCTTAGAATTAAAGATAGCTGCTGATGTATATGCCCCAGTAAATGTAGCAGACAAGTTTAAGACATTGGGAGCTACCAAAAGGATAGCTGAAAGTTATCATAGAGAGGAGGAGAGCTATGGCTATAAAGTCTCTAATATGAGAATGGGAACAAACCAGTTAGGCAGACAATTTCCCACAAAACCTAAACCAAAAAAAAAAAAAAATGGAGAAATATATATGGAAGAGGGACGTTTCCCCCCCCAAAAAGAGGGAAGAGACCATATGGGAGATGGGGGAGGGAAAAAGAAAAATAATATGAAGTTTTATGAGGAGAGAGAGAGATATAAATTATCCCCCCCCCCACTATAAAATAATAACCAACCAACTAGGCCACCACTACCCAAAAAAACCTAGCAAACCAAACATAGGTAGGCCTGGGAATAATTCCCATCAGCAAATGCAAAATAGACCCGCAGAAGCATACATTCAAAAAGTTCTATAATATATATGAAGGGCCATTCATGCTAAAGGAAAGAAAGAGGGAAAATGCATTTGTACTAGAATCGTCAGAAGGAGTAAAAGGCACATATAATGTACGTAGCCTAAAACCAATGGCACTCATGACCTAAGCAATTTTTTTTATATTCAAAATTTTTTTTTTTTGTTTGGGGGTGAGGCAAAATGTACATATACATACAGTATTCAATTATTAAAAAAAAAAAAAAAAATTTTTTATTCTTTTATACATACAGAGATTTATATGTGTAGTTTATTATTATGAATAAGCAGTTCTTTTCTTTTTGTGATTTATTATATAATATTTTTATTATTAAATAATATGTGTTAAATTTATTTAACTTTCATTTTGTTAAAAGAGAGTAAATCAGAAAGGTGTAAAATAAAATTGTTAGAATAGGAGATAAAAAATTGTACACGTGTGAAACAATGAATAGATCGGTACAAACACAAAGATGCTTTTACACTTATTTCTGATTGCTATAGATGGCCAGCTTTGTTTGTTATCTGTATCTTAAAATTATTTTACAAAAGAGGTGCTTTGATGTAGTAACGATAGCATTAATTTTAAGTCAATCTTGTGAAGCTTTGATTTTTTTTTTTAGATAAAGATTTCCAGATGTTTTTCGCGATATAAACGATTAAAACAATTTTTTTAGGCAGTCAGTCTAAATTTTTTTAGAGAGATGGCAGTTAATCATTAATTTTTTTTAAAGAGATGATCAGTCAGTAATAAATTTCTTTAGAGAGATGATCAGTTAAATTATTATTATTATTTTGAGACTCAACTCAGTCGTCCTTCCTTGTTATAATTCTTAAGCAGAAATGTAAGCCCGAATCTTTTTTTTTAAAAAAGAGAGTGAACGCTTTAATTCTTTTTTCTCACTCTTTGAAAGTTGAAGTTTATATAAAACAATTTCCATCAATATTAAAGGAGAAAAGAGAAATGGAACAAGATTGAATTTATAAGAAGTTAGTCCTAATTATATAAAAAAAATGATATTAACATATTTAGCTCTGCATAATATTATGCTTTTGCATTGTTAAACCATTGGTCTGCTTCCTGATTTATACAGAAGGAGTCAAAATCGCTGATCTATCTATGAAGTCATGTATCCAGTACTAACCAACAAAATGAAAGATTTTGAGGCCAAACACACAAGCTATATGGAATGCTTGGTTTCTAATTCCTGGCTTATGAAAAGTTCATTACCTTCAAATGAATGGAGAACAGGAAATAGGATGAAAAGAAAATTTATAACAACCATGTAGAACCAAGTTTGAAGCCATAAAACAAATTTTTGTTGATTTACCTCAATCATCTAAAGTGTCAACAGCAAGTATTTTTTTAAAAGGGAAAGAGACAAGCAAATCCAACGGTATCTACTTATTCAAAGTACTTATAATAATTTTTTTTTTAAATGGTAGAAGGAAGCCAATCAACAGTGAATAATAATGGACTTAAAAAAAAAAGAAACAAGCAAAGTCAATTGATTCAGCATTATCTTAAAAGTATCTGCAATAATTTTTTTTTATTGTTGTTGTTGTTGTTGAGCAAAGAAAAGCAGTCTAAAATTCAAATTCAGGACATTAATAAGAAGTAAAAAGTAGACGGGTAAATATGAACTTTCCTTAACCGATTTTATTCTTTTGCTTATTAAAAGTAAACCTTAATTTACTGGTCAAAGCAATTTTCTTTTTTGATACAGAAACATTAAAGACTTGTTTATCTATAGTTATTTGCAATATCTCACAACATAGCACAAACATAGTTTAAATCTTTAAACTTAAATTTTCATTTTTTTTTTTTATTATATATTGTAATGTTGAAATGTTTTTTTTTTTAATTGTTCTTCAGTTGTTAATGATGATGAGCAACCTATAGATATATGCATTTATAATGTTTTTTATTTTTATTTTATCTTGTTGCATATTAAAAAATTAATATATGTATTTTATTTTCTTTCGCTATAAGGTTGCAAAAGAGAAAAGATATTTTTATATATGTGATTTTTGGGTATACATTTTAAACATATATGTTAACATTACCGAATGCGTGAATGTGTAACTGCTTACCCAAACACATCAAAGAATAGGTTATATATGATTAGTTTAAAATAGTAAATTAAAAAAAATAGGGCATTACATTTGAATGGAAATGAAATAACATATACAAGTAACACCTGAAATTTATTTTATGATATGATAAGTAAGAAAAGTCTTAAATAAGCATTTATAGAATATGTATTTTTTTTAATATTGAGTTAAAACAGCTTATTTTGAGATATCAAGAAAGATGACAAACCTATATATTAAGTTTATTTGCTTATACTTATATAAATTTTTTTTATTAATTTTATATAAATTTTTATATTAATAAACCATTTATTTAATTGTCGATTTAATTTTAAAGAAGGAAAGAAAGAGTAGTAGTGTTAATAAAATATAATTATATATCTTAATTGGTTTCCGAGTTATTATTAAGAATATTGTGTTTTTTTTTTTTTTTTGTCTTAATTCTATCATTTTAATTCATCATCATTGCTCGCAGTTATTAAGTATTACTATTCGTATATATTGAGCAATCACTTGCAAATATTAAGCGTCCGCAAAATAATAGATAAACTAGAATGTTGATATTTGAGTATTTAAGGATTATGCTTGAGAATAAACAAATTTTGATAATTATAGTTCAACATAGAAAGCTAAAATTGTGTTGTGTCCATGAATTCAGATCATCCTCATCAAAGATGGATATCATGTTATTAGTTAAAAATGTTTCAAATAATACTATATAAAAGTTATAATCGCCATCAATCATCATTAATAAATTATAATCCTTAAATTTAATGTTTAGGGAAATGAATATATTTTAGTAAATAGGGGTTTATAGAAAATTGAATATTGTACAAAGAGATTCATGATGATCAATCATCACCATTAGTATTATTAAATCCCAGTATGAAATATGATAATTTTAATAGATGCCTATAAATTTATAAAGATGAATTTATTGTTGTGAGTTTATTAGTAAGCCATAGCTGGTATCATCATCACTATTATTATCATTGTTATGATATTATTATCATCATCATCATTATTACCTTTATTGTGATAAATAATTTAGTTAAATGGCCATCAATATCAATAATGGTCTTCACATGCTTGTTTGGAAGCCATTTTTATAGATTATACATGTCTGTTCATCAATATACGTTAATGAGCTAGCAATGTCTATAAGGATCTTTGATTTATAATATAAACTTTGGTAATATTGGGATCGTGTAATTTTATCAATATAGATAAATGTAAGAATGTCATTTTTGTTCAATAGTCATCTAAGTCATGTGTAATAAATATGTACTGAATGAGTTTGAACTCAAGTACACTATAAATAGATACTTATCTAGATTGAAAACAATCTAGTGGCGCTCATGGGAAAACACATGTACTTAGCTAAACTGAATAGAGAGAGCGTCGTGTCTTCCCTTTCCAACTTCATAATATTAGTTTTATAAAATATATTTTTATAAGTTGTCATGAATAGCACCAGTGTGTGCATATGACCATGAATGGTCTTATATATTTGGAAAGAAGGATAGAAGGATTCTTTGTTAGAAGAATCTAGTATTGGAGATAAGCATAAGGCACTCCAGGAATCTCACAGTGGTTACTTTTGTTCAGTTGCTATGTTTAATATTATTTTTATTAGATGACAATGTCCAGTATGTTTTACTGTTTAAATGACTGCCCCAATATATAAATAAATACCAAGAATCTTTAAGGCTGATATTTTCTTTGTCTATGCTATGATGAATTGAAATAGCTACAAATTATAATTACAAATACAGATCTTTTATATTAATTTATTATAGTTACAAATACATATTTATATTAATTTATAAAATATTGTTACAAATGGCAATTGATAAATAATTGTTACAAATGACAGGTGTATAGTTTGTGACAATTGATTTATTTAAATTGTTACAATATATATATATATATATATATATATATATATATTGGGTAGTTTTTGTAGTTCTTTACACTTGAGAAGTCTGCTTGTAGAAGTGAAACCTTAGGTTGTGTTTTAATATTATTTTTATGCTGGTCTGGTTTAATTTTGGATTTTGGGTAGTTTTAATTATATATATATATATATATATATTGAAGCGAAAAATATATTACACATATTTTGCTTCACTATCTGGTAATTCAAAACCTTGAAGAGAGGTTTAAACCCAGTTATATATGTGTTGAATCACTGGAGAGTGAAAGGATACACATACAAGTTTAAAACCCTCCTTTATTTTTTTTTATGTTCATAAGTTAAACATTTTTATTATAAAAGATTATTTAATAATTTTAAGTCAGAAATATTTAAATTTCCATTCTCTTTATATAATCCTGTATGTGTGTTCAAGATTGCAAAAATATATTATTGATAAAAAAATATAATTTTCATTATTAAATATTATGTATATTTATTTTGTAGTTGCATGTTTATTTTATGATGCAATACCAAAGAAAGTTCTAGAGAGTAGTTAAAATAACTCAGAAATGTTAAAATAAAAGAATATTCTAGATTTAATTTAAAAAGGGTAATTAATAAATTAAAATCCCTTAGCAAACAGAATGTGAATGAAAATTATATCTTTTGAATCTATATTCATTTTAGAAATAGATTAAAACAATACTCTCTAGAACTTGTTGCATCATCGTTGAAAATAGACAATAGGTGCATTCAAGCCACTTAATGGACATCCAGGCCATATCAAGTGGAAACAGAGAATATTCTAGAAGGTCTTACTAATATAAATAGAGCCAAAATTTTAGGCTAACTCTCTTAGTTTGCCATCTTAAAAAGTGTTGCGGAATTGACCCACATCAATTCAATTTTTGAAATATGAATCCAGAGTAGAGGGACTAGATTTGCTTTCCTTTTCTTCTCCAAAAATCATTTCCTTGCTGCTATACTAACCTGCCATCTCCACTTATGGACTGCCTAATTTAAATGCTGTAATAACTATCTCAAGATGCCAGCCATTATTATTCAACACTTTGCCTTGCTTCACTATGTTTTCTTCATTTATAAATTTACATTTTCAATCCATAGGTACATCAAGACATCAGGAAATGGAAGGTAAATCCTAAACATGCCGCAAATATGAACTCTTTCAAAACTTTCATTTTAAAATCTAAATTATTTGTAAAATTTTCTTTCTATTGAAACATAATGTAATGCTAATTGTAACCATTCTATAAAGTAATGACTTTCTCTTTCTGTTATAAAAATGTAATGCACGAATCTAAAACTTTATTTTTTTAATGTATTTCTTTAATGGGTTTCCCAATTTCTCTTTTTTAATATTTTAAATGTGGCAAACTTTTAATTTTAATATTATAAATTTCAAATGATTTAATTTAATATGCTAATAGTTCAATCGAGCAAACCAATCCTAAATTTTCTTATATTAGATATCCTAGATATTATAGGATGTTAAATTGTAAATGTAAGCTTTCTTATCTAACTAAAAGTTCGCTCGATTGAATAATATTTTTAAGTTATTCTATTTGCTTAGTGGCAGATTATTCACTGCTACATTTAATGTCATTTCATTTTCATATTTATGCTATTGATTTTATTTTCAAATTATTTTTTCAAAGTAAACTTAATGACCTACCTTTACTGTTTTTCTTTTTTTATATTGTCAAACATTTGCCTGTCACAATATCTAGCATGATAATTATTTACATAAGTAATTACTAATTAGCGTATTAATATTTGTTTAATGAAGGGAACAATAATCCCTCTTTTATTAGTGACATCCTAACGAATATTAAAGGTCATTTGCATACCTTTTGAGAGGGATTAATTTATGTCATATCATTACATTAGATTCAATTAAATTATGAGGGCCTTAATCCACATATCAGCATCATTAAGAACCTGATTTTTTTTTATTATTAGTGTTGCTTGGCTTACATAACATTATGAAATTTCTTCACTTTGCTTTATCAAACTTAAAACCCGGAGAAACAATATTCTTTTACTTAATGGCATATCTGTGAATGGGGCTTGGATGCACTGGCTCCAGGATATTGTCAGGTTATCATTTTGGCTCTGCATATGTTACCACTGGAAAACAGACTGTGATAATTCCTACAAGACCACCCTTTTCAAATGCTGACCTGTCATGTGTACAGGCACATTTCATAATCTTATATTATTGATGAAGCAGTCGTCCTAAAATAGACTCAATCATTTCTAATGTTATTACTTTAGTCAGCACCACAATTCTTGTTTAATATTTTTATATTTGCCCATTTTAAACCTGTAAGACATAATGCCATGATTTCTAAATCTGTCTCATATTTTCATTTACATTATAAGTTAGGTAATGTCATTTTAAAGCTTATTTAAGCTACCCACCCTCTCATTTAGACAATGCTGAGTGTGCTAATGAATAATGCTAAGTAAATTTTTTCCAGTCAGAAAAGAATAGAATAAAATAAATAACTTTGCTGTTTAAACATTTTAAGCTCCAATGACTATTGAAGTGAATGATGTAAATTAATAAATATTTTCATATGTGGTTCAAATGAACCATAGTAAAATGTTGTAACTTACATCCCATTTATCTGTTTTAAGGTCATGTATTTTTCATCAAAATAATCATAGCATCCACATTATATAATATGTTAAAATTGGTACCTACTGTTAGCATATTAAGCTGCATCTTTTGACTATCCGGACATTTTTTATCGTATTCACTTACAGATTTGCATATTATATAATCATTAACTTATGTGCTATTATTATGTAATTCCTTCAATATGCAAATCAGTATTCATAATCAAGTGAAACTCATAATTCTCGTTGTGTCATATATAAATAGATTCGCAACTGTTTGGTAAATGAAATATGTTTATTCATTTTTCTAATATTAATAAATTATTAACTATATAATTGTTACTTAAGTCTGCTTTGCCTCATGATTTATGCATACACATCATTAATTAGATTGCATTATATATAGCTGATTTTCACTGACCTTAGGCCAATTCCTAGATTTATTAATGAATTTTATGAAAAGCCTAATTATGATATTTGAGGTATTTCATTCTGTTGGGGGTTGGGGTTCGAAGCCTAGTAGTATTTTAATTCTCTGTAGATCTCTTGTTTCTCCACTGTTGCTTCGGGATGGGTATGAATAAAATTTCATTTGTTATCATCAGAAATGTTGTTCATAATGTTATAGATCTGGAAAATAGGCAAGATGGCAGAGTTCATGATTGTTCCTGTCTTATGTATCTTGCACATGATTGGATTTAAGGTACTTTTGCCTAGATGCTAGCTCTTGTTAGACGAACATACAATTCTGACTGGTACAATATATATATATATATATATATATATATATATATATATATATATATATATATATATATATATATATATATATATATATATATAGCAACCATACATAATACTAATCCCACTCTTTGTTGGTTTTATTTCCTGATGAGCATATTTCTGGAAGGAACTATTGATTGGCAATATTGCCTGCTCATCAGAGAATGTAGTGCCATAGAGACTGGAAGCATCTAGAAATTTATGTGTTTGGTTTCCCAAACGGCACCACAAGAGTTATATCTCACTACAATCTAACTTACCATTGTCTGGTTATGCTAGATATAGCTCAGGAATCATGCCATTCTTGTGAACCAGTGCTTAAATGGATGAATTACACAAATGATATTCACAAAAGATATTATTTATTTTGAAACAATAATTTTATTTAATAACAATATGATTTGTAAAGTTCTTAAAAAAGAAGAAGGAAAAGTTTGTTGACAGTCTTTATACTGGCTGTCTTTATATCCATGTGCAGATTATGGATATTTTTCTGATTGTTTCAGAGTGGGAATTGTCTTTCTAGGTTTGAAGTTCTCTCATCTGCACAGATATAGAAGTAATTAATTTATTTTGGTATCTTGAATTATTTATTCTAATGCAAATGTTTGAAGTACTTATTTTAATCCAGGTATCTAGAAATAGTTGTTTTAATCAAGGAATCCTGAAGTATTTATTCCAATACAAATATCTTGGAGTATTTATTTTAATCCAAGTAATCCAGGTATCTAGAAATATTTGTTTTAATCCAGGTATCTTGAAGTAGTTGTTTTATTTAACATATCATACAAGTTTGGGTTTTAACCACTTCTTCATCATATTCACACATTACGAAGTCATTATTTGAAAGAGGTTTATTATTACTTAATATATTCGGTGTGGGTTTAAACCACTTATTTATCATTTCAATGCAGTTTGAAAGCATTATTTGGAAGAGATTTATTATTACTTAATATATTTGGTGTGGATTTGAACCACTTATTCATCATTGTTCATGTATATAACAGTTTTAATCTATAATTTTTTACTCAATTACATAAACATTTCCTTGATTTATATGTGTGTGGATCCAAATTTAATTAATTGAATGCAAGATTCTTGTAAAAGAATAAATGCCATTTTCATTATCAATAATTTATTGTATGTAGATACAAATTAGCATGAATTTCATTATAGAATTATTTTCAGATTAGCAAAATCATTTTTACATATTCAATTCAATAAACACACATCTTACAAAATATTTTTAATTCATCTATTACTTCAATGTGTTCCATTTTTAAATATATTTCCTTACAATCAATCAATTTTAAAAAGAAAAGTGATATTTCATTATTATATAATTTAACTTGATAAATACATTTTATAAAATATTTTTACATATTATAAAAGGCTATTACAAAAGGCATACAATTTTCCTACCTGCATCTGCATCTGTTGGTGGTTCGCTATAAATTTTCCAATCAATAGGGGGTATTCTGAGAGCTCAACAAGTTGATGGTAAGTTCACGGACTTTCATTTTATTTTACTTCATAACTGAATAGAGATCAGAGAAGAGAGAAAGCTATTTTTGATTACCCAAACCTTTGAAGATATATTTTAACGACTTGTTTCTTCATTTAATATTTTATTAGTTACAGGTTCCTTTCTTTTGTTATTCACAGTGCTCCAAGCTTCGTTGGGCTTGTAGTCATATAATATGGATTTCACTAATAACAGTCTTGATGTTTTCTAACCATATGTCTGCACAAAAAAAAAAAAAATATCTTAAGCAATCTTTATTCCCCTATTTATCTCTTTATGCTTTTCTTATCTATCAGTCTTGGAATCGATCTAGCACCAACCTTCTCAAAGGACCATGTGTGTATTTCCATTCCTCATTGACCATCTACTTTTGGAGGGAATATATTCTAATGACTCTTATCTGATGTTTTTGAAAAACATTTATTGATTTTTATGCCCACGGCAATCTTTTTTATTAACTGTTAATTACAACCTTCTTTTTGACAATCTGTAAACATTAAACTTTCACAATATACTATATTTTAATAGTACTTTTAATATTTTAAAATATTAATTTTTAAATTGCTGTCATCTTTTTATTACTTTGTTTTAACTTTTATTTTGAAAACTGGGTCAGTTTTATTTTATTTTATCTGGACAGCTTTAAATGGGGGGGGGGGGACTTCAAATTATATATGTGAAACAATGTGTATGTATATCATTTTTATACCATTTTTTTGATGGATATATGCATCCAGATGAAACCAAGTGTTATCTTTCTGCACTGCCAATTACTATTTTTTTTTTTTTTTTACTTTTATTCTGTTATATAAAATTGTTCTCAAAACATGATTTATAATATTTATATATAATGGAAATTTTCATATCATTTATATGAGAAAAATAAAATCTTTTTTGATCATTGAACTATTGGCATTCTATGCAAAAAAACTTATACATGGTATGATCCAAAAATGATTTTTTTTCAGTCATTAATTCTTTAGCCATCTTTACTTTTTTTCTATTAAACTTGTTGATATGTTGAGATTCAAAATATTTTAAAGGCTGAACCCAGTTAAAAAAACCCTTGCATATTTTTGTAAGTCTGACGCTAGAATCATTAATCATCAAATGAATTTCTTTACTCACTTCATTGGGGGTAGTGGTTCACCTTTATTACTTTAAAAAAATATTTTTATTTCAAAACCATAGAGTATTTTTAAATTTCAATTATTATTTTGAATATTATAATTTTATTTAAACGCGCACATTGATTACGTAAGTAATATTTACTAAGGCTGTAAACCTCCAGAATATGCAAGTGAAAATGCGAAAGTAGGGATCTCTACAAGTCTTTCTTCCACTCATATTCTTGAGATTTACAGCCTTAGTAAATATTATTTTGAATATTATTAAAAATTGTTGCTAAATGTCCTACTTATAAATTTTGTTATTTACTAAAGACTTTAGTCTAGGGATATTGATGAAGAATATTCATATAATGTCCATTGAATTCTCAATTTTATAATAAATGGATCTAGAGTAAGAAAATAAATGACTGCTCAGAATTCAAATGTTGATAGTAGTTCGATAAAGTCATGTAAAACAATGTTTGCCATAAATTAGTCTTGCCATTAGAAAAATCAGTTTTCATTCAGCATAAAATTGAAAACATTAAAAATGTAATTACAAGTCTATTATTAAACTTACATGACTATATACGCTAATTTGTTTGGATTAAAATAATAAGTGTTTTGGACTATCATAGTATTAGCTTGGATAGTATAGAAACTAGAAATTAATTTGAAGATATGAAAATAGCATTATTATTTTGGGATCATTAATTATTCAAAAACGCAATAATTGACCATAAAATAAATAAATTTCTGCTTTTAGTGTACATTTTGAAAGTTATTTGGAAAATCAAGTGCTGCTTTATTTTTTAATTATAATATTTTAGTGAGATATTGTTACTATTATTACATTATTATTTTTTACAATACCTTTAAATCAGCTAATTAATACTGTCAATTGGATTATACTGTCACTAAATTTCTATGGAGTGACAATTAACTTGTGTTTTTTTTGGTCCTGATATATGTAATTGTATTTAATTCTTTTTTATCCAATGATGTTAATTATTTTAAAGATTTTTTTGTGCTTTGTAATATATATATATATATATATATATATATATATATATATATATATATATATATATATATATTTGCATAATTCTTTACAAATTTCAAAATCATTTTTTTCATAGTATCATTTTTTTCACATTGTTCAAATATATTTTTTTCAGCATCAATATGCCATTTTATATGTAGGTACTTACAACTGCAGGTCACTTTTAAGTGAAGGAAGATTGCAAGAGTTAGAAGAAGAACTGTCTTATATTAAATGGGACATTATTGGAATTTGTGAAGTTGAAAGAAAAGCTGAAGAGACATTTGATTTTAAAAGTGGACATGTACTCTACTGTAAAGGCAAAAATATCGGAAATGGAAGTGGAGTAGAATTCATTATCAATAAAAATCCTAAGAACAGCATTGTAGAGATGGATGGTGTATTAGACAGAGTGGCATATTAATTATACAACTTAATAGAAGATACCAAATGCAGATGATTTAGGTTTATGCCCCAACAAGTTATCATAGTGATGAAGTAGTAGATATTTATATGGTTGTAAAAAAGGTTTTTGATCAGAGTAAACAACATTTTAAAATTGGTATGGGAGACTTTAATGTAAGAATTGATAAACAAATGAAAGATGAAAGTGCTGTAGATAATTTTGGTTATGGGAATGGAAATGAGAGAGATCGTAGACTTGTGGAGGTTTCAGAAAAAGAAAATCTGTATATTATGGATTTTTTTGTGAAAAATGTTAAAAAGAAATGGACATGGAAGCATCCAAATGAAGGTACAGCAGAATTAGATTATACTTTGACTAACAGAAAATACATATTTCAAGATTTCTATGTTCTTAATAAA
Organism: Epiperipatus broadwayi; assembly: GCA_028023455.1. Classification (NCBI taxonomy): domain Eukaryota; kingdom Metazoa; phylum Onychophora; class Udeonychophora; order Euonychophora; family Peripatidae; genus Epiperipatus; species Epiperipatus broadwayi. The sequence goes on along the minus strand of JAQFVV010008603.1, from coordinate 8,816 downwards.
TTCAACACAAAAAGTGATCATTGATTAGTAAGATGTAAGATATGTGTTAATGCAAAATTATACAGACAAAAATTATTAAGAAAAACAATATTTACAGTTGATATTCTGAATCTTCAGAAACACTCTAATGAATTTAAATTAGAACTTACAACTCAGTTTCAAGTATTAGTAGATTTTGTACATGATTCAGATTTGAATGAAATTAATAAGAAAATAACTGATACACTTTTAAAAACTGCAACAAAGATAGCTGGTAGAAAAAAGCAGTAATTGACCAATAAAATTTCTACTGAGATTAGAGAATTTATGAAGAAAAGATGGAATATGAAGATACAAAAATGATGCATTAAAAAAGAGTGAATATCTCAAATTTTGTAAAATTGTATGGAAAAGAGTTGAAAATGTTAAAAGAAAGTGTTGAAAATGTTAAAAAAAGTATAACTGTGAACTAGAAACAAAAGCTGTAGAAAGAATAAAAGTTTCGAGAGTGTAAAACAACATTTTGGTATTGGTAGGAAATTTATATCTGCAATAAGGAAAAAAGGCAAACTATTATTGAAAAGAGATGATATCATGAAATGGTTAGATGACTTCTATCAAGAATTAGATAGTAATAAAGAACAAGTACCTCCTATATCTATTATATTTTCCAAATTGCCCAGAATTTTAAATGAACAAATAAGACATACAATTAAATTTATGAAAAAATGAAAGGCTCTAGGTAATGATGGAATTATAATTGATATATTAAAAAAATCAGGTGAAATAATATAATTTTTAGCAAAGTTATATACTAAATGTCTACATGATAAAGATGTACTAGATGATTGGAAGAATGCAGTATTAATATTAATATCTTAAAGAGGTGATAAAAAATATATTAGAAATTGCAGACCTATCAGCCTTTTATCAGTTTCATACAAAATTTTTACCAAGATAATTACAACTCATCTACAGAGAACATTGGATTTCCACCAACCAAGAGAACAAGCTGGATTTAAAAGTGGTTTTAGTACAGTAGATCAGTCCCAGTATTGATAGAAGTTATAGAAAGGACACATGAATATGAGTTGACATTATTCTTTGGATTTGTAGATTATGAAAAAGCTTATCATTTTTTCAGTGATTAAAGCATTGAATCATCAAGGTATAGATATAGGATATTGTCATATTTTCAATAATATTTATAAAAATGTAGGAGCAAAAATTAGATTACATAATGATACTAGGAAAGTCAACATTGAGAATGGTGTAAGACAGGGTGATTCTATATTACCAAAACATTTTACAGCAGTGCTGCAAGAAGTATTTTGTGGATTAAAATGGGAATCTATATGAGTGAAAGTAAATGCAGATTATTTAAATCATTTAGATTTTTTAGATAATGTAGTTGTTTTTGCAAATAATGCTTTAGAGCTGCAGAACATGTTGCAGGAGTTATCAGAAGAAAGTGGGAAAGTTGGACTAAAGGTAAATGTTAAAAAGTCTAAAGTAATGTTCAATGGATTTCTTAAAATATTAAAATACGGATAGATTATGATGAGTTAGAAGAAGTTAACAGCTACAAATATATTGGTAAGTTTATTAATACAGATAAAAACATAATGGGTGATATTAATCGTAGAATTGAATTTGGTTGGAGTGCTTTTGGTAGAAATAACTTGATACTAAAAGGAAATATGTCTATGTGTTTGAAAAGAAAGGTTTTTAATAAATGTGTTTTTTCAGTTTTTACTTATGGATCTGAGACTTGGACACTTAATAGAAGAGCAATACAGGGTCTTCATACCAATCAAAGAAGTATGGAGAGATGCATGTTTGGAGTAACAAAAAGAGATTGGAAACACAATATATGGGTAAGAGAACAAACCGGTGTTATTGAGCTCATTGAAAAAATTATAAGACTGAAGTGTAGTTGGGCTGGACATATGGCTAGAAGAGATGATAATAGATGAACAATTGAAATCTTAAACTGGAGTCCAAGAAATTGTAAAAGACCCAGAAAGAGACCACTTGTGAGATGGATGAATGAAATAAGAAAGTGTTCCAGGGTGATGTGGAGAAAATCAGCTAAAGATCAGAGAAGATGATTTGAACTTGGAGAGACCTTTACACTGCAGTGGATTGATAATGGTTGATGTTGATTATGTTAGAGAATTAATTTTTATTAATATATATACCCACTGTCTTTTTATTTAAACCATATAGCATTTCAAATTACATTGTTTTAAATGAAGAGATTATTATTTTTTATTAATATATTGGTTTTTTAATATGAAACGTTTGCAAACTTTAAAATTACCTATTTGATTTTCTAAAAATAAAGTAATAAGAGTTCTAAGTACACTTTTTCTAAAAATTTCACTATATATAATATATTTCTTCTTCAAACATTTTGTTAATTATAACATTAAAATATGATAATTTAAAATTATTGATTACTCTGTTCAAAGTTATTCTGTAGATCTAGGTAAAAATCTTTCATTTTTTGTTAAGCGAATAGTACCTAATCTTGTAAGTTAATTTATTTGTTTATTTTGAACAGATGAATTGTAGGGATCCATAATTTTTATGTCAACTATAGCTGATGGAAAAAATATACTTTTTTTCTAAATATGATCTTCATAATTTTTAATGATCATATTAGGATATAGCTGCGATTGTAATTCAGGGTAATCGATATTTTTTTTTTTTTTTTGCTGTTACTTAAATTATACAATGAAAATAATTATATAAATTACATTCCATTTGTGTATTTTATTAAATGAAATATTGATAAATAAATATATTTACGTGCACAAATATCAGTAGGTTGGTCTTTGACTTTAATGTTTGTGAATTTTAGATAACAGATTTATTAATCTTACCTCTGAATTAATTTTATTTATCATTTACAGATAAAATACGCATTGTAGAAGTAGTAGTTAGAGTCAATTATTGAATTGCAATTCAAAGGAAAGTAATGCTGGACATTCAGTTGGCTTATACTATATTAAGTATGGAATTTAATTAAAACATTCATAAATATGTTTAATGCTCAACTTAAACTATATCACTTAGTTTAAAGTCTATTTCGTGCAGATGTCCGCATTTTCTATGTTCTTATAAGGAACTCAAACTATTTATTATCCAATTACCACTGACAAAATTAGTAAAATTGAGTGTTACCAATAGGGGTAAATATTGTTTAAACCCATTTTCAGATATTTTATTTGAAAATATTCTTATTATTCTAATTTTATTTTACATTAGATATTTTAGCATCTAATTAAACTGTTGTTTATATATAAAGCTTTGTACATATATTCCAAATATAATAGGGTAGTGATTAATGCATCTATTCTGATACACTCCTCATAATCTAGGATCCAGGTCCTGCTAATGTTTTTTTTTTTTTTTCAGATTTTAAATGTTTCAAATTTTTAAAAAAATATTTTAGCATATATTTATTTAAATTAGCTAACCATCTAATTTTTGTATTAACTCGATATCATACTATTTGCATCTAGGAATAAATTAAAAATAAAATTTTTTATTACAAATCTCGTCAGTAATACCGTTTTCTTTGCTCTTTCTCTTTGAAAGAGGGCTAAATGATATAGAAGTCTATGTTATATAGTGTTCTGTTTGTTGATTGTTTTATATTCTATTTTGAATCTATTGAGTTTATCACTCTCGCATATATTATTACGATTACTGAATATAAAATTATATAAATAATGAAAATAAAAATTGACTTTGATCTACAAACATTATTTCTACTCATTGTCTTTTTTTTATTTATTTTTTTTTTTACATAGATTTTGTATTATGCTGTATTTAACATATTTATCACATTACATTTGAGATGTCGTAACAAATTTATTTGAAATTTAAATTTAAAAGATTTAACTTAAATCTTAAAACATTTTCTTTTTTTTTTTTTTTTGAAATCACTCAACATTTGAGTATAATTACTAAGTACTTTTTTTTAAAAAATCTACCAATTCAGAAAAAAAAATCTTATCAAATGACACAAGGTCATTTTCACTTAAAATGTTATAATAATAAAAAGAATATTATAAAAGTGTCTTACATTTATGGGCAATAGTATTTTTAGAATTTCTAATCGTTGTCATTCAACATTTGTAACATAAAACAAGTACAATTTCAAATTGCCAAGTAATATTTTTATACATGCTTATTAGACAAAAACAGTAAGTTGATAAATTGTTTTTTGAAAAGGTAACACTAAATTGTAAATGAAATAAAAAGATGAGAATATAATCATTGGAAGATTTATGAGGTTAAACTGTAATTTGTGTTATTATTAGTGACATCATCATTATGGATAATGTTGATATGAATTTTTTTGCAATCATATGTATTCATATTAATTTTAGTGCAGTAAATGGAATTAGTTTCAAATTGTTTTTGGCTACATAGTTAAATATTAGTGCAATAAGTGAAGATCCAAGTTGATGTGTTCAAGTACTAAGGATTTCTGGATTGAAACTCAGGTATTACTTCTGGTGATTAAGCCAGTAATTATTTGTAGAAGTGATTAAATATTCAGTTATTATTACCAAATATCATTCTAAAATTGATGCTTCTTAAAAGAAAGAGATTGAAAAAACAAATATTAAATAAGCAAATTATAAATAAGATAATGAAAAAGAAAGTGTACATCCTTTTTTTAATAAATAGTTAAAATATAATGCAAGTGAAACCACTATAAATTACAGCACAATGCAAAAATATCATTTATTGTAAATAATATTACCTAGCAATAGGACATTATGTTTTGCAAACTTGTAATATTAGTTTTCAGTCCAGGGTAAGAATTAATTTGTACAATGACAATAACATTTTGTTATTAAATTTGATGAAAGTTTTAAAAAAGTGGATTTTTTTTTTGGAAACAGATTGAGAATAGTTCATTCTAATATAAGTTAATGATATAAATAATTAAAGAATAACTAATATTTTTAGGTACTACATATTAAAATAAACAATTGTTATTAAATTTCATGTTATAAATTTGTTTATTTGTTTATTATATAGATAAATTGCTTAGAAATTTAAAGTGACTTTAAAAATGAACATATAAGCAAATTCAGTGTTCCACTTAACTAGCCTGATTGAGAATGTATTTTTTTTCATAAGTTGAATTTGATTTAGGCACCTCAGAATTAGAGATATTCATTCCTTGTAATGTATCTTTTTTTAAAAAAAAAATCATGTTCTTTCTTTTCTTATACATTCGATTGTTTTAGTTGAAAATTTACTGATTGTTATCTTTTGTTTTGGCTATCTATGTCAAAATTAGTAGTAAAGTGTTAGTTATTCTTTATTATTATTATTTTTTCATATGCCATAGCATTGACCAGGAGGCGAACTCACAACTGTCTGCAACCAACTACTTGTTTGCAAGGCAATTGCGATGACCTCTTGGCTAACAATGCTAGTCATTTTTAAATTCCGCTATTTTTATAATAATTTTCAATTTTTTTGAAAAATTAATTCAAGTGTTTTTTAAAGATTCAAAACATCAACTATTGAGAAGGGTGTTGTTTTACTTTGTATCTTACATCTTAATAATAAATGATCACTTACTATTGTAAATTTGTTTAGCATATTATGTTCTATTCTTTATAGTTTAATTGATGTGAGAGTGTTATTTACCTTTGGTTTTAAAGTAAACAATTTTTTTGTTTATAGTCTTTCTCATTATGTTTCATCAATCAAATTTACCAATAAAATAAAAATGTTGCCTCAATTTATATTTATTTAAACATTAAATTATAACTATAGTATGCTGTAAAGTGATTCTTTTCAATAAAATGGGATTACAGTTTATATGAAAGTCATAATTAAATCCTCACCAATCTGATGAGTTTTAATTTAGGAAAAAGTACATAATATCAATAATTGTTTTCAAACATGAATTCACTAATTTGTTAATTTTCAATTATCAAATAGAGCACAATAATGATACATCTTAGTTTTAGAATATGTCTTTTATTATAACTTATAAAATAAAACAAAGTTTGAGTACAAAAGTTTACCAATTTTTAAATTTCCAAACTATTTTATTTTCTTTATTAGGCATTAAGATATCCATATTCATTTAAAGTTGCTTCAGTGATGATGATGATGATTACATTTATAAAAGTGTTTTATATTACATTTAGGTTTATTAATTCACATTTATAATCATCATTTTTAAACTCTTTTAATCTATTATGGGATAAAAGTCTTAACAAGTTTAAACTAATTTCTCCAATTCATAACTTTTTTCTACAAAGTTGATTTTTATCAAAAGTTATCTATAAAATAGTAATTTTGTGATTGTTTTTATCCCCTATGTTTACATCTATATTAATAATATTATCAAGTTTTTTTTTAAATTGGTTAACTTCTAATTTATTACATCGATCATTATTATTATTATTTTTTGAAAGCTATTTAGTTTTTTATATTTGTTTTGATCTGATAGTGTATATAACATTTCTTAAAGATCTCAAACATTTTCTCCAAAACAGTTTACATTATCTATCAAATAAAGATGGTGTAAATGTTCTATATTTATTTTTAATCTCTTAGCTTTCCATTTTAAGCCATAAAATACCTTCTATAAAACTGCTGTATTTAAGTTCCAATGATATGAATTCATGCTATGGTATACCCTTATCAATACTAAACTTCTTCATTACATCACATAAAGTAATCCCTGATGTTGCATTTCAATACTGATTCTTCAAACTTTAACAAATTTCTGGAGATTTTTTGATTTGATATTCCAATGCTTTATCATTGCAGGAATGTTTACCAAATAAATGTCTTTCCACAATCTATTTTGTTTAATTTTGGTTATTTTAAAAATGTCCTATCTTCTTAGAAATTTTGATACAGAATGCAAAGCCTATTTAGAAATAAAGAGATGATAATTTTGTTTTTGAGAGAAAAAAAACTTAAGATGGTAGATTAATTTAGAGAACTGAGTGGAAGTCACTTTGATTATATTTTTTAATAATAATATTTTTTTATATTTCATTTTGTTATAGTTTGTTTTTGGAATAATAATATATTTCTAATGTTGATTTTGTATGCTAAGTGGCATTATAAAATAAGTTTTATTTGGTGTGATTAATTTAAATAATATTAGAATATATTTATTTAAAATTGTTTTTAGATTCTGAAATAAATATTTAATTTTATGCTGCTATATAATCTTATTTAACTTTGTAAATTTTTTGCATTGATTTATTAAAAATATGTTCATAATAGACAAAAATATAAAGTATAAGTTGGTTAACATGCATATTATTTGAGATCCTGAAATATTTTTATGCTGATTTCAATTGCCATTGGCAGCCAACATTTTAATATTATTATCATATTGACAATTTTACATTTACTGTATTATTATGCTAATCACTTATTTATGTTCCTTTAATTAACTGTGAAATCGTCTCCCCTCTGTCAGTAACCATGACGGTAACTTACTTGATAGTGCAGTAGACAAAAAATGCTAACATTTTTTTTTGCTGTCTAAGAATTAGCTACAGTTATAAATGAATATCTACAATATGTATACATTTAATATATATATATATATATATATATATATATATAAACCAAACCTATATAAATGTAATTCAAGTGTGGTACATTAAAAAATATAAAAAAATTTAAAACTGATATGTTATAAAATTTAAATATGACTTTTTTTGATAATTTTTACGCATTAAATTAAAATAAATTATGATATGAAAATATTTTGACTTTCCTATTTTTTTTTAGTTATTTCTAAAATCATTTATAACATAAATATCAAATTTTAACAAGAATTTTTGTTAAAATTTGATAAACTACAATTGAAAAAGGCACTAAAGACTTGTTGAATAAATTGAGTTTACTCTCTAGTTAATAATGTAAGGTTGCAAATAATCAAGTCACCTTATTACATAGGTCGTCCATTCTAAAAAAGTTCTAATATAACCTTAGCTCCTTGGTTTAATAGGATCAAATTGAAATTTCAGACTTTTCTATCAATAATACTGATGGGGTTCAAGAAAAAAGAAAATATGTTTTAAAAAAAATAATTCAAAGTTAAAATGATAAATTAAATATTTGATAAAGTAGTAGATCGTCTTTGTAGTAAGATATTTTTTTTACATTTTATTTGTCAAATAATATTCTTTTTTAAAATTAGTTTGGTATAAACACACACACACATCGATATATATATTAATGAAGTATTAATATTCCATGCTATTTCCTACAAGTTTGGTTTTGTTGATTTTATTTCCAAAGAAATATTTTTCCATTGTTTTTAGGAAATGGGAAGCTATCATTTTATTATACTGTAGGTAACCTTCAGTTCGTTTTGAATATATAAGAACAAAAATGAGAAAAAATATCTTTTAAATTTCTGGGCGTGAATCTAGAGTCTTTTCTCAATAACCCCCAAAGAAGAAGAATGAAACAAAATACATTATCCATTTGACTATCAAATACGGATGTTGTTAATTAAAATGTTTTTTTTCTTTCTTTTTAGTTTCTATTCTAATTTTATTTAATAATAATTAGATAGTTGTATTAAAAATTTGAGTTTCCTAAAAGAAAGTTATTATTTCTTCTTTTCTCTACAATATATATATATAAATTAACAGCAATGATAATATTATAGTTTAAATTCTTTTTGTAGCGCTTTCTGATTATATGGTAATCCTCATCAGCTTTAACTGAATTTCAAATTTTTTAAAACTTATGTCGTTACATATATTTCCATAAGCTGTGTATGGCCGTATTTGCAACTTGCCTATATATAT
>JAQFVV010008602.1:0-26789 GCA_028023455.1 Epiperipatus broadwayi | reverse complement strand
GTCAACACTTGCAGTTCAATAAATAATACATACTCTATTCAATCAAAATTTACCATCAAAATGTGAGCTATTATATACTACATGTTGGTGTATGCAAGAGAGACTTGGAACAAAATATAGCATAGTTCATGGCTCCACAAGAATACTTTCCATATAATTTTCACTGATTATTCAAATTTATAATAGATAACTCAGGTATAAAATAAATAGAATAAATTTCTGCTTTTAAAAAATCAAATCATTGATATAAAAAGCAAAATGTTAAAGTGAAGTTTTGTAAAGCGGTTATAAATCATAAATAAATCATAGTATCATGTAGGAGTTATTCAATATGCTTATTTTTAATATCTTGTTGTGGTATCTTTTTTAAAAATATCAATACTTGTTAATTCATGCACTGTCACTTATATTCTATATTGATATGTTTTCCCAATAAAAGCAATCAATATTAAATCTCCTGACCTTTAAAAAAAGAAATGTTTTCAATGATTTTGTTACATTGAGAGGGTGTTCTATTTCATTCACATTCAATAAATTTGGCTATAATAACAGAAATATATACAAATAATTTATTTCAAATAGTTATATTTACTAAGGCAATAAACCTAAAGCTTGTGCGTTAAAAATCTCGAGTGTAGGGACCTTGAAATATTCTATTTTATAACTATGATAGAAGTAAAATGATCTATGTTAATAATAAATATTTCAAGGTCATCTTTTTTTTTTTTGAAAAATACCTATTGTTTATCCATACTATCAAATTACTAGGTAAAATTATTTTTTTTGCTTTTGCTTTTAAGTAAATTAAAAATTCTGCCACAAAACTTATATCTTACATTGATGTCCATTGACACAAATTTTCCTAAAACTGTTCCCAAGACTACTACCATTAAATTGGAAAATAAAGTTAAAGCTAGACTAATTTCAATCTTTTTGTGCTTCAAATTTTTTTCCCCTATTAATAACAGTTTCCTTTCGCTTTTCAATATATAATGTTTTATATAAATAAATTCTACTGACATTCAGTTACTTTTTAATATTTGTGATATATTACTAAGCATCACATGATCATCATTTCTTATGCTTTACTCATAGCTGTTGACCAAAACAGGCAAAACTCTCCATGCAGTAATGCCACTCAGTGCAAAGCCAGAGCAATCAATGGATGCCAGAATGCCTTATCCTAGTGCCTACTCATCCAATATCTTCAGTTTGGGGATATTGGATCAATAAGAGCCCTAGATAGGGATTTTAGCACAAACCTTCCAATATCCGTGGAATTATTACAGATATGCACTTAGTGGCACTACTATTATGGAGAGTTTTTGTGTGTTTTTAATTGTGATACTAATAATCATATCTGGCTATCATCTCAAAAAAAATTGGAATTTAAAATCTAAATTAATTAAGCTTTTAAACATGTATTCTCCAACAAACATATATATTTAAATGATATAATAATTTTTTATGACTGTTGTCATTTCTTGTTTAAGATTAAACAGGAAACGAGAATATGGGGAACAATAGGTGTTTACTTTTTAGAGACAAATTAAATAAAACAAAAGAATAGTTATTATAATAAAATAAAATATATGTATTTAGGGAATAATTGACTCATAACACTAATAGATAAACATGTGTTATATTATATTCATAGATATTATGTGCATATGAATTATCATTATATGTTACAAAAATATATTTTAAAGATTATATAAAATATTTTTTTAGTTAATTTTTAATATTGTTTAGAAGAATTTAAATTTTAGATGAAGTTAGTTAATACGTTAATTTTGTAAAGCAATGAATAAACATTTGTTAATTTGATACGCACTTTGCTATTATTTTCAAAGATAAACAACTTAAAAAGAAACGGAACTTGGGGAATTGGATAGCCCATTGAAGAAAAGACCATCTACCAATTAGAACTAAAAATAAATGACATAATTAAACTACTTTTTCTCATGTATGCGACCCATCGGCCGGGATGCGAACTCGCAACCATTTTCAGCAACTTTAATGGTAGCTGTGCTGACCTCTCGATGACCAATGCTTGGCATAATTAAACTATTTTAAAGATGAATTTTATTTCAAGATGTGAAAGCTGTAATGTCAGGATCCCTGCTTTGATTAATAAGAAAATCATACTTGCATGCCTCAAGATGAATTAAATAAAATATAACAGTTCTCACGCTCTATAGCGGGTGTGGTCAACTTTTGGGTTCATAAGATCTACTTTTTTATTTTTAAAATGTGTTGCAGTTGGCTTGTTGTCATAGGAGTAGTCTAATTGGAGGGAGGTGTAAATACATACTATTTTATATCTACCTAGTAAAAAATAATGATTATTTAACAGGCTAAAAAACTTATGTCTGAAATTAAAGCAACATGAGTAATTATTAACAATGTTTATTATTTTCAATTAAAAGCTACATTAAGTCAAGCTTAAAAATATTATTTTCAATAATACGGCTTAGTGGACTTCACCTATCTAAATTGAAAAAAAATTTGGAACAAAAAACAAAAATAACAAAAAACTTGAAAATCTTGACTTAATTTATTTCCTTTGTTACTGTGGCAGCTCTTGCCATCGACCAGGGATCACGATATGACTGATGGACCCCTGCTCTATAGCAACTTCATGAATATATTAATGGAATTATGAACAAAGCAATAAATTAATAGTAAATGTTTTAAATGCAGTTTATATATTTTAATTAGGATGAGAAAAGATTCCAGTCAAGAACCAAAGCTCTAATGTAAATAATCTAGGAATATTTTTATTAATATCTACAAGATGTGCGGATTTAAGTTTAAGCTTTCAGTTAAAGACATCTGTATTGTGCATAAGTTCTAATAATTTAATCGAAAGTATAAACATTAAAACTGATTTAAACTTAGTATTTGGATTATTTATTATCAAACATGTATTTTAAAGTGTTAAACACTAATATTACACAATCAATATTTCTTATGCTAGCATTCTGTTTGAAACAGGCAAAACTCTCCATATAGTAGTGCCACTCAGTGACGGCAAATTGATAAATGGATGCTAGAGAGCTTGTGCATAAAACCATCTAGTGCCACTCATCCAATATCCCCAGACTAGTTTTTGGCTTGAAGCCTTCATCAGTGAGTAGCTTTGGATCTGAGAGCACACTAGATCTCAGGATCCATTCACAACCCTCAGCAACCCCATTTTTAAAACCTACAAAACTATGTGAATAAAATTTTAACACAATAATATTTTCCAATCTAGCTCAATACACTTATATAGTCATATGGGTCTAAACCCAGTTCAGTACCCAAACATTTTGGTGTCTTTGGCTCCTTAAACAACCATAACCACCACTATCCTCATAGTAGCTTGATGTTAAACCACTAAACATCACACAGTCACTATTTCTTAATAACACAATACATTACTGTTAGAAAACAGGCAAAACTCTCTCCATATAGTAATTGAAACTTAGTGCCAACCAGAGTAATCAATGGTTACAAAGCTCTCACTGATGAAGTCCACAATAGAAACTAGTCTGGAGATATTGGATGAGTGGGCACTAGATAGGATATTATCAATTTTCTGGCATCCATTGATTGCCTCTGGTTGGCACTGGGTGGCACTGCCATATGGAAAATTTTGCCTGTTTTAATATTGGTAATGTGCTAGCATAAAAAATAGTGATCATGTGATGTTTAATTGGTTTAACACCAATCCTGCCTAATAGGATAGTGGTGGCTATATTATTGGGTTTAGATTAAAAATATTATGTGTTTAAAATTTTATTATCATGAATTTTGTAGTTAAAAATGAAAGAAAAAGGTGATTGTTGGAGAGTTGCAATGGATGACGAGATCTAGGTACTGTGCTCTCAGATCCGAAGCTCTCACTGATGAAGACCACAAGATAGAAACTAGTCCAGGGATTTTGGATAAGTGAGCACTAGATGGGGATTTTATGCACAAGCCTTCTGGCATCCATTGATTACTCTAGTCGACCCCTGAGTGGCACTAGTATATGGAGAGTTTTGCTTATTTTAAAGTGCTTTATAATTATTATTATGATTTAAATATATTAAGTTTACATATGGTTTAAATTTTGTTGTGACATTAATAAATTTTTTATGCAGATTGATTTATTATTAATAATTAGAAGTAAATTTTTATCATTCAACAAATAAATTACTAAAGTCTCAAAGAAATATGTACAAACAACTTTTTTGTGAATGTTATACCTTTGAATTTATATAGGAGAACTTAAAATTTGGAAAAAAATATTTGAGTTTGCTGGATAATGTGAATGCTTTAGAATTTGAGATTGATGGATAATGTGAATGTTGTAATTTAAATGATTGTTCTTTTTTATATATATTTGTTAAATAAATAAATGTTAAATATTTGTAACTTATCATAATCTTCTTTCAAGTAATAGTATAACCTAATCAATTTAAATTGGATTAATCAGTTGTTTTATTTAAGCAGATCTTAAGTTTGAGATGTGCATATATATACCTATTTATATGAAGTTAATATTATAAACAGGCACATAGATATTACATTACTATAAGTTTTAAAATAAATTATTCACTATTTTTTATTGTGTAATTGTATAAGAATGTTTATGGAGGTATATATTTATGAATGCATTTGAAGGCAGACAAATGTATTATTGTTATGAAATAATAATGTTAACTATCTTATTTTCATTTACCTGATTATATTTAATATATTAAATTTGTATAGCCACATTACTACAATTAGAGAAAATAAACAATAGAATGAGAGTTTATGTGAGCGAATTCTAAAGTGACTAAAAACAGTGAGATTTAGAAAAAGGAAAAGACTAGGAGACATACTAATGGTAGTAATTTAGTTATAAATTTTAGTAATAATTATTAATGAATTAGTTAAGATTAATTTCATTATGTTAAATTATTCATATATTTTGATTAAAATAATTTATTTTTTGTAAATTATAATAAAACATTAATTATCCAATGTCAGTCATCCAAATTGCTTTTGCCCATAATCTATTCTTAATGAATTGTTGAAATGTTCGTATTATTTTTTGATTCAATGTATTATTTTCATTTATTTATTCTAATATATATATATTGATAGCACTAAAGAAATTTAATTAACTAAGCATAAATAAAATTTATAAGTGTACCAATAACTTCAAATTTTAGTACTGCAACTATCGCTAATGTACCAATTTTAAATAAGTCCTTATATTTGTATTTTACAGACAATTTTTTACTTGTCAGATGACCAAAGATTTTAAATAAATTTTATTCACTATATTTTTATTTAATATCATGAAATTCATAAACACATCATAAATAAGATCTATTAGATTTCAAGGTTTTTCCAACATAATAAAGATGCAAGTGTTTGCAAAAAAAAAATTAAAATTTTAAAATAAAACAAACTGTTTTGTATGCATAATTACAAAGGCAAACCACTGTTTTCATGCTATGAATAAATTCCAAACATACAGAGTATTATTTATTTATAGCTTGAGAGAATGACTTGTTCCCCATAATAATCTATATATTAAGTTATGCTAGTTTCATATTTACAGTACCAACTTCTGCTTGATTATTAAGATAATTAAAAATTATTAAATCTATATCCTTTTCTAATTAATTATTAATTTAATAATTCTTAATGCTATTTTTTCATGTATTGGTATATTAATCTTCATTAATAAATTTCTACCAATGTGTAAATTTGAAAATCAAATGCCTAATAAGAATAGAGACATTTTTAAATATTAAAATGCTTTTATTTATACCGCAATAAAAAAAACAAAAAAATTGTTTCTTCAACCACAATTGAGGCTTTAGATTTAGCTTGGAAAATAAATCATGCAGGGAGTTAAATTAATTAAATTGGTATACCATTAAACTGATTCCTCATTGTGGAAAACAAGAATTGGGATCTTAATTAATTCTCCTGGACTCCTCATGCTTTTATTTCAAGTTAAATAAAAAAAAAATTGTGGTCGAAGGAGCAATATATTTTTTTTATTTAATACACAGTTAACATTTATTATAAAGTTTATTCTTTATTTATTTTAACTTTTTAATAGTGGCCTGTAAATGAAGGATATAAGTAAACTATATTGACAGGATTCAATCAACTTGACACTTATAGTTGATTCTATGATTTCAGTACATATTTCTGCCATGAATTAATATGTATACCCTTATATGTATATATCATATTGAATATGTGTACATAATAGGTATAATAAATTATTATGAGACTAGGTAAGTTATGAAATAAACTCTTTTTTAAATTAAAACTATTTAACATTTTAAAAATTTGATTAGAAATTTTTATTTTTATCTTTAAAAAATGCTACCAAAACTTCATTGTAAATAAACTTCACTTACTTAGTATGATTTTACTTTAAATCAATTTGACACTTCTAATTTATATATATCACTAGATATATCTAAAATAAGTAATATGTATACTTCTTATTTATTTTACATAGATTTGAACAAAGTAAACATAATGATACATAAAGTATAATAAAGTATTATGTAACTTCTTAACTAAAAAGTGTTTCTGATTTTTTATTACTTGAAAAAAAAATGTAAAAACTAATTATTTTATTTTAAATTAAATGAAGCTTTTTTTAAATAAAATCAAAAAATTGTACACATTACACAAAATATAGTGAAGTTCTAAGAACAATTTTCAAAATTTAATATCAAAATATTGCAAATATTTCCACCCATTGTTTTATGTGTAAAAAATCACAGCATCTGCCTAAAATGTTATAGTAACCTAACAATAGTGATTAAAAAAATGTACCAAATTTCGAAAATTATATTGAATTTAAATCTATTAAACCTATTTTAAAATATAATATTAAATTGAAACCAACCCCCCCCCTCTAACCACTTTTTGCGTCCTTGCTTAAAATGTGCTAATGTTCCAAAAATGAATTATAAATTTAATATCAAAATATCAAAAAATTTTCTGCCAATTGATTTAGTTCTAGAAACTATATCACATATCCAAATATTATAACCCTATATTTTTCCCTGATATTTTCTCTTTATGTATAAATTTGAAAAAAATTCCATGGATTTAAATCTATTAAATCTTAGTTTTAATTTTTTCTTCTTCTTAAATAATAAGTAATTATATTAGTTTGCAAATAAACATACAAATAAACTGAATTGTAGATTTAATAAAAACATTCAAATAAATAGAAATTTTTTTAATATTAAATGTGTTCATTTACCATGCTGTAAAAAGCAAAAAAAATAATAATGTGTCTTTAACCACAGTTGGGATTTTTAGATCTTGAAATAAAGTATGGTAGGTCAAGAAATTAAATTTAAGACAATCTTTTTATTATTAAAAATAGAGATTAACTTTATTAATTCTGGAACCCGTGTGTTTTTATTTCAAGTTAAATCTATAAACCTCAATTATTATTGAAAATAATTACATTTTTTTTTTTTAGAGCACAGTAAATAAAAAGTATTTTAGTATAATTTTTTAATCTATTCATTTTTAACTTTTTAGTATTATCACAGTAAATAAAAATGTAAAGCTATATTGTACTTTAAATTGACTTAATGACTTACAGTTGATATATATTACTAGATATTTCTGCTATAAATTAATATGCATATCCCTTATTTATATATCATATTTAGTATGTGTACATACCTAATGTATGTATATAATAAACTATTATTTGACTAAAATATGAAATATCCTTTTAAGTGCTTAACATTTTTGCTTTCATTGAAATTTTTATTTTTAAAAAATAAAATGCTTATCAAAACTACATTATAAATTATTTTTACTTAATACATATAATTTTACCTTTAAATCAATTTTGGTCAAGCATTGGTGGTTGAGAAGTCAGTGACAGCTACTTTACTAACAGTTACCCTGGAGTTAGTGGGTTCACTTTCTAAGCTAATGCTATGATACATGAAAAAATCAATTTGACACTTGCAATGGACAAAATTTCAATGAATTAATTTTTTAAAAACTGGCCTGAGACACAATTTTCACAATAACTTCAGTTTTAATTATGTTAGAGCAAAAAAAATTACATTAATAGAAACTAGAAAAACTAAGGAAAACAATACGTCAAAGACAAATAGTGATAACCATTTAAAAAATAAGGAAAAAAGAAATTTCAACATCCGACATAATTATTACTTTATTGTTTGTTCATAATTTCTAATTCATCATAAACTAATTTTAAATTACATCTTCAGTTATAATTTCTTTGTATTCCTCACAAAATTATCTCTCAAACTATATATAATATGTCTTACCTGAGATAATCTATAGCTTCAGAATCTCCAAAATAAGTCACATATGAATTCTTTATTTTTATCTTGTACCCCAAAAGTTCCAGGCATCTATAAGAAAAAAATTCATCTTAATAAAAGATACAAAACAAATCATTTCCAGAAGATAGATATGCATTTGTCATCATAGCAATTGGCTTCTTGTCTATCTAAAACTAAAAATTGTAAGCTACTGTCTGTATCACTGATAAAATGAATTTCATCTCATTTTATATTTTTTGTTTACATCAGTGATGTTTATATTCTTTATGCACACCAGTGATGTTTATATTCTTTATGCACACCAATGATGCTATCTTGTTATATTTATTGTATCATATAGATATAATTTATTTGCATATAGTCCATTTGTTAGCTATAAACTTGAAAATAATATGATAAACCATATAGCAAAACCAGAGTGACTTCAAAGCATTAGTATCAAGGCACAAACAAAAATCAGAATTTGATTATTTGCCTGCATATACAATCTTTTTATACATTTGATTATTAGTTTTGTAACTCATTTCTTGTAAACACGAACACATCATATAAACATAATGATAAATAATAAATTATTAAACTTTTTGAGGATCATTATTTTTATAAAAATAAGTTTATTTTTATAAAATAAGTGGATTAGAACTTTAGAAAATTACAGTAGATATGAATTCTATATGAGCATAAATAAATATATAATTTATATTAACACACACCAACTACAAACTAAAATTAATAAAAATTATCATTTTTTCAAAAAATTTAAAAAAAATTAAAATATTATTAAAAAATTAAAATTTTATACTTATAAGTCTGATATTGTGCTTTACATTTAGGCTCCATTGTAGGTCTTGTTTGTGAATAAGATTATTTTTACTCCAGAAAATGACCATTTGAAGGCAGGTGCATATTTTCTGTCTTTATCACTTCGTGAAAATTACAAAATTGATCAAAAAACAAAAAAATTAAATGCGCTGCTTGATTAAAAATACTATAAAAAAAAAATCTTAATTTCATCGGATTTCTTCGGAAAGCTATGTCAGAGAGCTATCAAATGCCATGATTTCAGTTGATGTCATGCTTATAGTTTTTATGTCAGTAAAGAAAAAAAAACATTCAACCGATCAAAAAAGATGAGTGAGTCACCTGCTTAATGATCCAAAGCAGTTAATACATATAATTTTACTTTAAATCAATTTGACACTTGCAATGAACAAAATTTCAATGAATTATATTGAATTTAAAGACATTAAGCCTTGATTTTAAAATATTGTTATAAATTTAAATTGAAACCAAACAAAAACTCTATACCATCATTTCATGAGCCTTATTTAACATATTTTAAAATTCCATATTCAAAATTTTTCCATCCTCTGTTCCATGGCTAAAAAATTAGATCACCTTCTTAATATAATATAGTTCCATATTGCTTTGCCTGGTATTTTTTTCTTATGTACGAAAATTTAACAGATTCTATTGAACTTAAATCTATCAAATCCCGATTTTAAAATTTTATTCTAATTTTAATAATAAAAGTGATTACAATAGTTTCCAAACAAATTTAAAAACAAACAGGAATTGTAACTTAAATAAAAGGATTTAAAAATAACTGAATCTTTTTATTTATTTATTGCCTGAATATAAATTGTTTGCTTTACTATTTTTAACATAGTTATAAAGATCCAAATGTTGAATGTCTCTCATTTCACCCAAAAAGGAAAATCTTTTTTATGAAGTACATATTCAGTGAAAAAAGGTGGCCTGTATTTTTATATAAGTGTATAGTTGAAATACAATAAAATTTGGGACAAGTGATACTTTTATAAATTTGAATTATTTTGTTAAAGAATAACCATTAATTATTACATGCATTTTTTGTGATGTTATATTTGTTGTTTACAAGATGTTTTTAAGATAGATAGAATATGATTTCAAAATTTGTGTTAAAGAAATGTAATTCATGGTTACAGTGAAAATTTGAAATTCTTTTAGCTGCATTATATAATAATCCATCATTATTATATTTACGTGCTTTCTGATGCAATATTTTCTGATCAACAGTGTTATAAAATAAATATTAGTACTTTAAAAAAAGTAACGTCATGTCTATTAAAAATAAAGGCTTATAGAATAATGAGTGCAAAGTGAATAATGCACTAAAAAAAATTGAAAATCACTTTAGTTGTCTTTTACTTTACAACAGGAGTCTCCAACCCTATGCCCACAGGCACCATGGTGCCCGCAGACCATTTTATGTGTGCTTGTCGCTATATTCGAACATGATAAAAAATTATTTATCTGATACAAATAAATTTAATTTTTAAAATTTCTTATAAATTATTGTATTATACTGTAATCAAATGTTAAAATTTTATTTTTGAAATAAATATTTTTTTGTATATTGTGGTATTATTAACAATATCCAACTATAAATTTACATTAAAAAAATAAATGATGCCCGCCACCTGGCCAGTATTACAGAATTTGATCTTAAGTACAAAATGGTTGGGAACCATTGCTTTACAACCACTTATTTTAAATATATATGTAAAAACAAAAGGTTGATTGAATACTAAAACAATGACAAAGATAAAGCATTGGTGGTTGAGGGGTCAGCACAGCTGCCTTACAAGCAGTTGTCCCTGGTTAGCGGGTTTGCTTTCCGGCCGATGCTATGACACATGAAAAAAAAGATAAAGTAAATAAAGTATTTATTTTGAATAAGGACTTTTTGATATAAGGTAAATACTTTAAATTTAATCTATAATTATAAAACTTAAGTTGATTATTGTTTGGCTTTAATATACAAATCAATGTATAATGCCTTTTATTCAATTTTAAAGATTATATTTAAAATTATTATAATTTATTTTTTAAAAATTTAAGATCGCTATAAATTCCATTTTATATCTACCTACTACAAGTATACTAGACTAAACTTGTTATCAAGGTTATTATTATCATGTATATAATTATTATTTGAAAAATGAGATTTTAATCTATTGAGAATATTGTTCTGTAATAATTGTAGGAAGAATGAAATGTTATTTGTCTTGTATGGAATTTATAAAATTTCATTTCGTCAGATTTAGGGACTGTATTATAAGTATTCTTTTATCTAAACATTAGTGGTTAAAGAGTATTTTTTTACTCTACTCTAATGCCATCTACTGTAGGATTGAGAAATCAGTGTATACAAATAATATAGAACAATAAAGTCATGTGATATAGTTGCCTACTGGTTTAAAATGTTATTCTCACTACTATAAATATTATGCTTTATTTATTATCTTGCCACCTAGGTTCTTGATATCTGCTGGTAGCAGACGATGCATTGCGACCAGTTCCACCAAGCAGACAGCTTTGTTGCCAGCCAGGGGTGGAATGTTCCTGTGCTTTACGCATTGTGAACAGTACCACCTATTGGATGGAATGTGCCTTGCTGCATTTGGGGCCCCTACTCTAAGTATTTCTGTGGTTGACCTCAACCAGAACCTCTGGTGGCCATATGGATCAAAAATCACAAGTACCAAAATAAGTTACTTTTAATTATTGTTGTGTATTCAGCTATGAAACTGACTACCAACAATTATTACAAAATTATTAATTACCCTAAACGTTATTAAATAAGAATAAATATATTTATTTAAATATTATATATATACACATCAATTAAGATTTAACTAAATAGCGTTCATTAGTTCCTTTATATACATTAACAATTAGTCCTTGATTTAAAGTTGTAAATCTTCAATGCTATAATCACTGCCAAGCAAACAACTATTGCCACTGCAATAGTGGTGGACCTAAGTGAATACTAAAAGCTTATACTCACAGTACTTAAAACACAATCCTCATTAGGCCTTCTCAGGCATACACAAATAATAAAAGACTGGTGAGGTCTATAAACATTTTCCCTAGCCAGCTATCTTTCACATTCAGAGGCACAGGCTCTGGGACAATTCCAGTATTGCAGAAAAGTTTCAAAGCACTTTCCCCTCAGCTTTCTCAAAAGTTCTTATGACAGCAACAAACAACAGCAGCCGATGAGTGGAGGAAAGCTGACGATGGCGCTTTTTTCTTGCACCCACTATTTATATTGTTTCTCCTTGCTTGAATTCATTGATAAATTTCTATCATTCTAATTATGACCGTTCACATTCCACTGTAAATAGCTTCTGATATTTATATTCCATTTGTTTTTGTTTTCTAAAATAGTTTAATGGTTTGATTTTAACAATACACAGTTTTCTTGGTATTTTAAATCCACAAATAATATCCAGCCTTGAAAATAATTATTGAATTATCTTTGACAATCTTTTATAGAATGTTTTTAAGTTACAATCTTTATCTGTTTAAGATTAATTTATCTGCAAGCCAATCTTTATTGAATTAGACTTAAACTTAAATTATCAAAATAAAGTTTCCTTTATTTATACAGAATTTATTTTTTATTACTTTTTAAAAACTTACATATCTATTTCATCATCATCATCATCATCATCATCAACAACACCCATTATCGGTCCACTGCAGGATGAAAGTCTCTCCAAATTCAATCCATCTTCTCCGATCTTTAGCTTCTCTTCTCCACATCACCCCTGCACATTTTCTTATTTCATCCATCCATCTAACATGTGGTCTGTTTCTGGGTCTTTTACTATCTCTTGGAATCCAGTTTAAGATTTCAATTGTCCATCTATTATCATCTATTCTCACAATATGTCCAGTCCAACTTCAATCTTTTAATTTTTTCAATGAGGTCAGTAACATCTGTTTGTTCTCTTACCCATACATTGCATTTTTGATCTCTTCTTGTTACTCCCAACATGCATCTCTCCATACTTCTCTGAGGTGTCTGATGTCTCTGCATTGCTCTTCTATTAAGTGTCCAAGTCTCAGATCCATAAGTAAAAACTAATAAAACATATTTGTTAAAAACCTTCCTTTTCAAACACATAGGCATATTTCCTTTTAGTATCAAGTTATTTCTATCAAAAGCAGTCCAACCAAGTTTAATTCTATGATTAATTACATCCATTATGTTTCCATCTGTATTAATAATCTGACCAAGGTATTTGTAACGGTTAACTTCTTCTAGCTCATCATAATAAATTTTTATTTTCATATTTTGAGAAAATCGATTAAACATAAGCTTTAGTCCCACTTTCCTACTTTTATCTGATAACTCCTGCAACAATTCCTGAAGCTCTAAAACATTATTTATAAAACAACTACATCATCTGCAAAATCTAAATGACTTAAATAATATCCATTTACTTTCACTCCTTTAGCTTCCCATTTTAATCCACAAAATACTTCTTGCAGCACTGCTGTAAAAAAGTTTTGGAGACATGGAATCACCCTGTCTTACACCCTTCTCAATGTTGACTTTCCCAATATCATTATGTAATCTAATTGTTGCTGATGCATTTTTATAAATATTCTTTAAAATATGACAATATCCTGGATCTATACTTTGATGACCCAATGCTTTTATCACTGAAGAAATGTTTATAGAATCAATGCCTTTTCATAATCTACAAATCCAAAATATAATGGCACCTCATATTCATTTGTCCTTTCTATAACTTCTCTCAACACCTGAATATGATCTACTGTACTAAAACTACCTTTAAATCCAGCTTGTTCTCTTGGTTGGTGGAAATTCAATGCTTTCTGTAGAGGAGTTGTAATTATCTTGGTAAAATTTTTATATAAAACTGATAAAAGGCTGATAGGTCTGTAATTTCTAATATCTTTTTTTATTCCCATATTAATATTAATACTGCATTCTTCCAATCATCTGGTATATCTTTATCATTTAGACATTTGGTATATAACTTTGCTAAAAAAAATTCTATTTCTTCACCTGCTTTTTTTAATATATCAATTGTAATTCCATCATTACCTGGAGTCTTTTCTTTCTTCATATATTTAATTGCATGTTTCATTTCTTCATTTAAAATTCTGGGCAATTCAGAAGATGTAATAGATATAGGACATATTTGTTCTTTATTACTATATAATTCTTAAGCATTTATTTTATAACGTCTTGCGTGCGATTATAATTATGATAGAATGACAGCCTGTTAAGCTAATTGCGTAGACGCTGTGAGAATGTTATTAATAAATGAATACCTTCGAACAACCACATGATATAGTATTTGTATAAGAGTAAAAAGGAATCCTCTTACTCTTACGACTCAAATGTTTATATATGAGCAAATCTAAAGTAGTTGTAACGAAGGCGTGACTACATAATAGTCACTTTAAATTACTATATATAATGTCTGTATGAATGACGCCGATGAAATTTTCTAGAATTTACTAAACGCCACTCTAAACGAAACTAAATCATATACATGAATAAGCATTTCATACAGACATTATATATAGTAATTTAAAGTGACTATTATGTAGTCATGCCTTCGTTACAACTACTTTAGATTTGCTCATATATAAACATTTGAGTCGTAAGAGTAAGAGGATTCCTTTTTACTCTTATACAAATACTATATCATGTGGTTGTTCGAAGGTATTCTTTTATTAATAACATTCTCACAGCATCTGTGCAATTAGCTTAACAGGCTGTCATTCTATTATATAATTCTTAATAAAAGTCTCTTATACCCATTTCATGATGTCATCTCTCTTTCTAGTAATAATTCCATCTTTTTTTCTTATTGCAGATATAAATTTCCTACCATTACCAAAATGTTGTTTTACATTCTTGAGACTTTTATTTTCTTCTACAACTTTCTTTGTTAGTTCACAGTTATACTTTCTTATATCACTTTCAACTCTTTTCCACACCATTTTACAAAATTTAAGATATTCAATCCTTTTTAATGCATCATTTTTGTATATCTTCATATTCCTTCTTTTCTTCATAAATTCTCTAGTCTCAATAGAAATTTTATTGGTGAAATGCTGCTTTTTTCTACCAGCTATCTTTGTTGCAGTTTTTAAAAGTGTATCAGTTATTTTCATATTAATTTCATTTAAATCTGAATCATGTCAAAATCTGCTAATACTTGAAACCGATTTGTAAGTTCTAATTTAAATTCATTAGAATGTTTCTGAAGATTAGAAATATCAACTGTAAATATTGTTTTTCTTAATAATATTTGTTTCTCTAGTTTTACATTAACACTTGTCTTACACCTTACTAATCGATGATCACTTCCTGTGTTAAATTTATTAAGAACATTACAATCTTGAAATATGTACTTTCTGTTAGTCAAAATATAATCCAATTCTGCTGTACCTTCATTTGGATGCTTCCATGTCCATTTCCTTTTAACATTTTTTTTTCAAAAAAAGAATTCATAATATAAAGTTTTTCTTTTTCTGCAAACTCCACAAGTCTATGTCCTCTCTCATTTCTATTACCATAAACAAAATTACACACACCACTTTCATCTTTCATTTGTTTACCAATTCTAGCATTACAGTCTCCCATAACAATTTTAAAATGTTGTTTATGCTGATCAAAACCCTTTTGTACATCCATATAAAAATCTACTATTTCATCACTATGAAAACTTGTTTGGGGGCATAAACCTGAATTATCTGCATTTGGTATCTGCTATTAGGTTGTATAACTAATCTTGCCAATCTGACCAATACACTATCAATCTCCACAATGTTGTTCTTCCACTTTTTATTTATAATGAATCCTACTCCACTTGTACTTCCAATATTTGTGTCTTAATGATAGAGTACATGTCCACTTTTTAAATCAGTGTCACCTTTTTCTTCTAACTTTGCAAAGTCCATTAATGTCCCATTTAATATAAGACAGTTCTTCTAATTCTTGCAATCTTCCTTCACTTGAAGGTGATCTGCAGTTGTAAGTACCTAAATAAAAAGTTGTCATCAAATGGCAGCCTGCATCTGCAATCAGGGGATTATTAGCACCCTCCACCTTCAGTCATCAACCACTGCCTTGATTGGTGTTGTTACAGACTCCTGGGAATAAGGCTCATGATTTATTTTTGTCTGTCATAATTGTATATATGTATTGGAATACAGAGAGCATACCAATAGCTCAAACAAGCTCTTAATTAATAAGTGCGGTATGAGACGATATTTAAAATCTCTATCCAGAACACTCTCATCTCCAGACCAACTAGTTTCAAGCTTATGGCTCACATCAGTGGAGACCTAGAACATTCAGACACTAGATCTAAAATATAAAGTCAAAACCCAGCACTTATTTCAAATGTATATTTAGAAACTCTGAAATTTTCAGACATGAAAATGTCTTTAAATCCAGCTACCTAATTTAAATAGCTATATGGGACAGAACTAAATTTAGATCTACCATATTTTAATAGCCTCAGTATAGCCAAAGCCTTAAAGGTAAAATTATAATAATTAATAAAGCAAGTCATATATAACATGACATTACTTTTATGAGCTTATAGTTATAAAAATGCAATACAGAGAGTGATCCAATAGTTCAAACAAGCTTTTAATTAATAAGTGCGGTATGAGAAAATATTTAAAATCTCTATCCAGAACTCAAAACCCAGCACTTATTTCAAATAGTGACAATAAATCATGGTCTCCATACTTGTAAGAATAAAATCCCTCCACCAAACTTTCTGAAAATCACATTATATTACAAGAATATTTTGAATAACAAGTATCAAACTAACTCAAACCACATCTTTGACACCATCCATATTTTTTGTTTACTATTTTGCATATCAATTCATCTGATCATTTTAGAATAATTTAATATCTTTACCAACTTACTAATAATAGCTAGATCTGTTTAGTGATCATTACTGAATGAATAGCTAAGTTGTCTAGACAGTTTATTCATTAGAATAATAGAATCAAGAGAGAAATTGTGCAGAGTTATGTTATAAAAAATAATTGAATATATTAATTAACTCATTGAGAAATTCAAACAAACATGAAATTTAGAAAATTCTGCAGTAAAAACAATAAGTTATCAAATCAAAACAAAAACAATGAGCAGAAAAACAAACTTGAATTAGTAATGACATAATGAATAAAATAAATGGATTTTTAAAAATTACATAATACAAAAGGCTTATAATGAGACAAAAAAAAACAGATAAAAATAAATCATTCAGGAAGAAATTAGAGAAATGCAAATAAATGATACAAAAATGTTGTTTTTAAAAAGATATTTATAATAAAATATGACAATTTTGAAGAAAAAGTATTTTTAAAAGTGTTAATTATTAATAAAGAAAATTACAAATAATATATAAATATAATTATATACACAACTTTTCACTTCTTTTTCTTTTTAAATTATAGCTCCATGATAATAAATATATAAATTCAACATTCCTTTACTTTTTAAAACTTGTTTTATTCCAAACTATAATTTTCTTTCTCCTTCCATACAACGTTTCAACTACATTCTGTAGTCATTATCAAGTTTCCTTAAAAAATAATAATAATAATAAAAATAAAAAACAAAAATAATAACACAAATAAATAAAATATTAATACATTCCAAATATATAATATTCAATTAAACCCATAATATTACTATAATCTACAAATACAATTATTTACCTCCTTCCCTATCTTTAGTTATTTCTTTTAAATTACCTTTATAAATTAATACTCTTCTTATATAAATTTATTATCTATTCTCTAAATCTTTACCCATTAACATTCTTTTTATAACCCTCCCCCCTTTTTTTATTTTTATATATTATTCCTATATTATCTTATTTTTTATCTCTATTTATTAACATTCTATTTAATACTGGTTTATACTGATCTATATATACTTCCTCTTTTTTTATTCTCTCTTTAAAATTTGTAACACATTCCAATGGCCTTATATCAAAATTTTCATGCTTAAATTCTTTTTATGAATATATATAGCAGATTTTTTATCATATAAATGCTGCCTTAATCTAGTTTTTAATTTATTCTTACTTGTTCCTATATAAGTCATATTTACATTACTTTTATCACAATCCATACATTTAATTATATATACTGAATTTATACTTGGATGGATTTTTTAGAAGTTTATAATGATATTTTAGAATGTATAAATTCAGTATATATAATTAAATGTATGGATTGTGATAAAAGTAATATAAATATGACTTATATAGGAACAAGTAAGAATAAATTAAAAACTAGATTAAGGCAACATTTATATGATAAAAAATCTGCTATATATATTCATAAAAAGGAATTTAAGCATGAAAATTTTGATATAAGGCCATTGGAATGTGTTACAAATTTTAAAGAGAGAATAAAAAAAGAGGAAGTATATATAGATCAGTATAAACCAGTATTAAATAGAATGTTAAGAAATAGAGATAAAAAATAAGATAATATAGGAATAATATATAAAAATAAAAAAAGGGGGAGGGTTATAAAAAGAATGTTAATGGGTAAAGATTTAGAGAATAGATAATAAATTTATATAAGAAGAGTATTAATTTATAAAGGTAATTTAAAAGAAATAACTAAAGATAGGGAAGGAGGTAAATAATTGTATTTGTAGATTATAGTAATATTATGGGTTTAATTGAATATTATATATTTGGAATGTATTAATATTTTATTTATTTGTGTTATTATTGTTTTTTATTTTTATTATTATTATTATTATTTTTTAAGGAAACTTGATAATGACTACAGAATGTAGTTGAAACATTGTATGGAAGGAGAAAGAAAAATATAGTTTGGAATAAAACAAGTTTTAAAAAGAAAAGGAATGTTGAATTTATATATTTAATATATAAATAATGAGATAGATAACAATGAAATAGGCACAACAATAAAAAAGAATGTTATAAATGCTATGAAATGGCAAGTTGTAAAGCATAGGTACATTGATATGATTTCAATTATCCAAATTATTAAATATTTGAAATTATTACTCAAGAGAGTACCTTATAGATATTTGGAAATGATCATAATTACATCAACAAATTCTTTAGTCTGTGAAATGTATATAATATGATATATCACTTCTCTGTGTTTCAGTTAAAGCTGTGGCCTTTTTCACAAAGCACAATAAATACAGAAATCATTGAGTCTGTGAAATAGATACTTTTTTTAAACAATTAACTTTATTAAACAGGCAAAACTCTCCTTACAGTAGTGCCACCCTGTGCCAACCAGAGTAATCAATGTATTCCAGAAGGCTTGTGCATAAAATCCCCATCTAGTGCCTACTCATCCAATATCCCCAGACTAGTTTCTGGCTTGTGGCCTTCACCATTAATTACTCTGGTTGACACAGGGTGGCTCTACTGTATGGAGAGTTTTGCCTGTTTAATAAGTTATGTGCTAGCATAAGAGATGATGATCATGTGATGTTTAGCAATTAACTTTATCTTAAGTGCAGTTATGGTTTTCTTGAAGAGAAAAATTTATAACAGAATGTACAAACATTTATATGTAAAACAGCTTAGAGATGAAATTGGATTGAGAACTATTACTGAGAATTTACATATAGGAAAATAAAATTAATATTTGGTTAGTGATCTTGAAAAAGCATTTTATAGAAAAAAATGAAGATATTAAAAAAATACACATTGCAAGGAGACATTTTTTTAGAATATCTGTATAATGATGAGATTAAAAGATCCACTTACAAATTGAAAAGGATAGAAAAATGTATAAAAAGGGCTTCTGCCTGTTGTAAGCTGTAATTAGTATACAGATAGATAAGCTTCTAAATTGGTGTTTACTTTGTATAAAGATGTAATTAACACTAGGAGAAAATGGTTTATTGCATCTCATTTGTTGATGATATAGCAAAATTTGTAGCTTAATAACATGTTTTGTAGAATGGACAAACTTGTAGAAAATTTTAAATAACAATAAAAATAATAAAAATAAATAGTAAAATGAAAAGATTGTCAATATTAAGTATTAGATCATATATTTGAGAAACTGGATAACTGATAACAAAAGTGATGGTAAATAAATTAAAATAAGTATTGAAAAAAGCTAAACAAAATATTAATAAAGGGATTCATGAACTGTTTTATTTAAAGTGCAGCATTACTTAGAAAAAATCACAACAAAATGAAAAAAAGAGGACTCTATATTGAAAGCTTTTAAGAGGTAGAATTGACAAGAATTGAAAACACAAGTTATAAAGTAAAAGTTTTAGCAAGATTATTTATTGAAAACTTAATAAACTACATGCAGTTATAACAATGTTTCTTTTATAGAGAAAATATTCACATTACATATAAACTTCCATGTGAAAACAAACATTATTTTTATAACAAATAAGAAAATACATTCTTATATAGTTAATTGCATATCTTCCATAATATGCTCAACTTAATACTATTTCATTTTCTCTTCATTAATGAGTTTGTTTTTTAATGAATTATGTTTCTTTTATTTTTATTTCCTATCAGTATGTTTGCTGTAAGCCATCTGTACAGTTTTAGTATTAAAAACACGACCAAATATCCTTTATGTTCAAAAAATACCAAAAGGTATTGAAGGAAAAAAATAATTGGATTCAAAATGTAATTAAAGAGAAGAACTATGAAAGTTAAATTTGAAAATCTAAAGAGAGTGCAAACAAAAAGAAGCAAGATGATGCGATTGGGAAAAAAAATAATATGTACAAGTATTTATGAAATAAAACCAAAGACAAAAGGACTTGAGTAAGATAATCTAGCTTGGTAATATAACTGCCTTTTGTTAATAATGAGAAAGTTTGTATTATACAAATGTACTCAATAATTTGTAGACTATTCATTTTACTTGAGTGAAAACATCGCAATTAATAAATATAATACAATTAATGATTTATTTCTTGGTAGTTTATAAGAACACTGAAAGTGGCACATGAATTATAATACATTGACTTTTAGTTTTAGAATCTATTAATTTGCCACTACATTAAACATTGAAGAGGTTTTCACCAACAAATTAAATGTTATTGATAATCATTTCAGCATTCCCATTTCACTAGAATTCTCAACCAACACAAAGTGACCATTTGCATTGTCAAGGTTAGTAATTTTTAAATAAAAATAAAACTTATAATTTAGATGTAAATGTAATCTCATCTATATATGGACTAATTAAAATCTTCAAAAGAGAGTCAATTATTTACTCATTTTAAAGCCTATAAAAATAAATAATTTTAAGTCAAATATTTGTAATATAACAATAAAATATTATTTTCAACTTTTTGTCTAATCTACAGTTTTGACCAATCAATGAAATTCAGTTGATAAATATTTTAGCACTCCTATTTTATTATATTGCAGCTAGTGAAAACAGTCATTTTGTGTTGAGTAAGCAGTCTAGTAAAGCTAGGGGGTTGTCATATTTATTAACATCATTTGGTTCATCGGCCAAGATTAGAAATTATATATAAAATTGAAAATAATGCTGTATTTATTATTACAAATAGTTGACTTGAAATTCTTTATTTAAGCTTTAAAAATGAGTGATTAATGAAATCTTCCATGAAAGTTTGAATTAGGCTGTGTATAAATGATACAGTGTTTACATCTGGATTTTACTAGTTTCACCCTTGTTTGAAAAAAATATTTGATTTACTAATCCTTATATACATCCAAGACAGCTAATGCAGATGGTAATTTTTGTAGTGAGTAAAGTGAGCTATGCTGAAATGTAAATGTAATCTCATCTATATATGGACTAATTAAAATAATCTTCAACTAATAATTTTAATTGCATGTAAATAATTTTTACTGCTGATAAAATATGTAACATTTAGAAATATAAATATTTCATGGAACAAACATGTATGAATACATTACTATGACACATTGAAGCAGATTCTAAATAAGCACTTCTAAATAAACTTACAGATATGATTACCGTTTCATACAGGGCCGGGCGCTGGGTACTAGGCGCCCGCATGCAAATTTGATTTTGGCGCCCTGTCAATATGTATGTTTACTAAGGTGACCCGACCGTGTCCCGTGGCGTTTTAAAAAAAGTCATGATTTTTAGAAAGAATGCACGATGTAATGCTATTTTTGATATCAAAAATAGCATAAAATTGATTGTTAAATTATATATTATTTCATACAAACGGTTTGTATGAAATAATATATAATTTAACACGGCAAATTTAGATGTTAGAAAAATTTGCAGAAATTTTAAAAATAATGTGTTTGTTAAAAATAGACAGAGTGATTCAAATATATATATATATAATAAATTAAAAAAAAATAATGTTTGAGATTAAAATATTTAAATGTTTAAAATAATTTTCGAAAAACATTTACATATTTTAATCTCAAATATTTTTTTTTTTTTTAAATTTCATATTTATTATTTGCGTCACTGTCTGTTTTTAACAAACCCATTATTTTTAAAATTTTTGCTAATTTTTCTAACCTCTAAATTTATGCAAATATTAGCAAATTTAATAATAATTTTACAATTTATAAATGAAATAATTTTAAAAAAAGATAATATTACAAACATACATATTTAATTTATTATTATTAATGTACACTATATCTATATAAACGCTCCATATAAACCAAATTTTTAATCAGCCCCCCCTGGTCAATGGTGTCCCATTTTACCAATGCTAAAATCTGGTCACTTTAATGTATACCACCTACATGTTATAAATATTAGTGTACAAAATCTTTCTAAGGGAAACAAACAAGGCAATGTAAATAAATAATTTTTAATATTAAAAAAAAAGAAAATACAGTTAAAAAAAGTAAATGCATTACAAAACATGTTATAATTATAATAATTTTATACTCCTTGACTTCATATTAATAAACCTTGATATGATTGTATTTATTTCCAGTTCTGCACAAATATCATTTTCAATAGCAATTAATGCCAAATTAACAAGCCGTTTTTGTGACATAGTTGTTCTCAAGTAAGTTTTAATTAATTTTAACTTAGAAAAAGAGCTGTCACCGCTTGCAACACTAACAGGTAATGTTTATAATATTCTTAAAGCTATTGATAAGTTTGGCATAGATAAATTATTAGAAACTATAAAATTAAGTGTTTCGAAAGGGTTTTGAGAATTTAAAAATCCTTTTGAAAAATATCTCGAAAAGCACATAATTCATCGAATAAATCTGTAGCATTAATATCTTTACTGTTATCAAATTTCAAAATATTTTCTAAATCTTTGCATTTTGCTTGTAACTTGCTCTTATTAATTTCTGATATTTTATATAGAAAATTGAAATTATTATAACATGCTTCGAGGAGTTCAAAGCGTTCTGTTAAAGAATTAATCGTTTACATCTAAAAGTGTAAAAAACATGTTTATTTTAAATTTTTCTTCAGGTATTTGAGGTGTTTCGTCCTGATGCTCGTAATCAAATTGACGAGTTTTTTTCCGTTGTCGAACTTCTTTGGCAGTTTTAAATTCTTTCTCTCCATCAACCTCTTTGCTAAGTTCATCTGCAATTTTGAGAATGTTTTTGAAATTTGAATCTGATCGATATTCTCGTAAAAATTTATTTAGATTTGCGATCGATTCTAAAGCAAGTGAAGCATTCATATTTACATTTTGGAGCATTTTACTGATAGGATTTATTCTATTTAATATATCATGCCAAATTATTAAAGAACAAATAAATTTGTAATCCTTAAGGTTAGTGCAGGTGATTGAGCTTCATGTTGAATTTCTCTATTAAAAGATTCGTTGTTCATTATTTCATAGAGTGCATCATAAATTTCACCCAACTGATACCGTAGAGGCTGGATTGCATCAATTCTGCTTTCCCATTGTGTTTCTGATGGTTGTTTTAGAGTTAAAGTTTTAATAAATTTTAAAAGGATTGACCACCGTTTATAAGATGATGAAAAAAATTGTATATTTTTTGAACAATTGCAAAAAAACCAATTGTATCTACATTGACTTTGGCGGCATCGTTTATGATTAAATTTAAAGAATGAGCAGCACATGGTACGTAAAATGCCACCAGGGTTTTTGGTTAAAATCAAATTTTGAAGTCCAGCCCTTTTTGCCTTTCATGTTGGCCCCATTATCATACCCTTGACCACACATGTCTTCAATGGGAATCTTCCATTTTTCCAGTTGTTCAATTATTGTTGTACATAAACCTCGTCCAGTGGAATCTGTTATATCTATGAAACCTAAAATGTTTTCTCTAATTTTAACCGTTCCATTATTACAAAAACGAAGCGAATAATTATGGTCATTTGTTCAGTTTTACTTGCATCTGGTGTACAATCTAAAATAATAGAATAATATTTGGATTTCTTTATCGATAATAAAATTGTTTCCCTAATTGCTGTACTTAAAATTTCCAATAATTCATTTTGGCTATCTTTGCTCAAATAATGTACTCTATTGTTTTGATCTAGGGCCACTCTCAACATGATTTTCCATAACAGGATCAAACTTCGCAAATAATTCAATTAATTTTAAAAAATTTCCGTTATTTTTTTCGGTATAATTTATCAGATGATCCGCGAAATGCTAAATTTTGACTACCAAGGAATTTGATAATTTCAATCAGCCATTCCAAAACACTCCTCCAATGTTTCTTTTCCATTTCATATAAATTTTGAGATTGACAATCAATAGTAATTTTGTTTTTTAATCTTTTCTCAAGTTCATTCCAATTCAATAAACTTTTTCATGTGAGCCATACTAGTTTCATGTCTGTGTAAAGTTGTACTTAAAT
Source organism: Epiperipatus broadwayi (assembly GCA_028023455.1). NCBI lineage: Eukaryota > Metazoa > Onychophora > Udeonychophora > Euonychophora > Peripatidae > Epiperipatus > Epiperipatus broadwayi. The sequence continues at coordinate 1,783 of JAQFVV010008602.1, read as the reverse complement.
TTCTCCAATTATTGTATCCTTCTATGAGGCTAGATTCAGTAGATCCAAAAACTTTGCAAAAAAAGCAAAACACAGAGTTCAAAATTTCAGAATAAATAAGCCATTTTCGAAAACTACTTCTCCGTTTTCCATTTTTCTATTATAATATACATCAGAAAATTCTACGGCCATGTACATCAGTTCGGATATATAATATCTTTCTTTTGAACAGGCCCCATTTCTACTAAAATAACACGTAGTTTGTCATCGATTTTATTCCATTCAGCTGGATCTTCTAAATTTGTACACATTTGATATGATATTGGCACAATGACTTTGTTGTCACTTAACTGTTTTCTTACTAAAAATATTGTTCAATATTTTCAACAGTTCCCTGTGATCTAGATTATGTGCACGGTTCTGGTTCTTGTTGAGTATAAGCTATTTCAGAAGCAGTTGATATTTTAAGATATTTATTAAGTGATCCACTTTGTTTTTTAATGTTTGCTATTTTTTCCAGCTTGGCGTTCACGATTTTGTTGCACCGGATATTTTTTTCTTAGTTTTTGATTCCATATTACTTTTTACTCATGAGCGCCACTTTTAAAATAATAATTTTCAAATGTAATAAATAAATAAATATGGACTCTAATTTATATATTTACATCATGTATCTTAATACTTAAGATTATATATCGTTAATTTAGATGTCCAACACAAATTACTTCTTGCGCCAAAATACAAAACTCTATACGCGGAGGGAAGAAGTTGTTTAACTTGTTTACCTAAAAAAGGCAGCTAATAAATTGGAAATATTCAGCCATTGACATTAAAAATGGTCAGGTTTTAAAATAACTCAAGTGTCCAGCTTTTTTACGCTTTGATTGAACATTTTAGTTTTACCATTGGCAAGATTTTCTTTGGTTATCATATATTTTTCTAATTAACACAGGTGGCCTGCCAGTCTGATTTGCTATTTAATAGAAAATTTCCCGGATTATAATTGGGTTTACAAGTTCTTACTAAAATTTTAAAATTTGCGATAAACATCATAAGCAAACGTATGTAATTAATTTGCAAAAAACCTAATTAGTATGCAGAAAAAATAGACTTTTGACAATGATTAAAATATATAAAAAATAAAAAGTAAACTTGAAAATTATATTAAGTTTACTGAATTATAATCATAATATATATTACATACACGTCAATATTTATATCAAATTATTATTTAAATAAAAAATTAGAAAAATGTTTTATTTTGTAATATTATAATCGCTTTCACGATTTCAAAATTATGTACATGATCTAATATATATATATACGCATATACATACATAAGTTCTAATTTATAATACTTTTAGTGTGTGTTTATTTATATATTTGCTAGCAGAAAGTTACTTATAGTTTACTATAAGCAGTACTATATATATATAAACATTACAATATGAAATTTGTAATATAATAAACTTTATGTTTAGTTTATTGTTCATGATAAATAATAGATTTGATTGTTTTATATTTTTAATATTAAGCAGAGCTTGTGTGCAGGCCTGCTTGTGTGTGTCATTTAATAAGATATAATATGACTTCATATGATTTTCAATAATCTACTCTCAATAATTTTTGTAAATAAACATTTGAGAATAATATTCTTCAAATGTGAGTACTTTTGTTAGTAGAGTTTTAATTTCTCAGGGATGGCGCCTTCTTTTTCAGATGCTAATCTCTCAGTGATGGCGCCTCCTTCTGCCAGCGCCCGCATGCCTAGCATGCGTTGCATGCCCGCTTCCACCGGCCCTGG
>JAQFVV010008601.1:0-26815 GCA_028023455.1 Epiperipatus broadwayi | reverse complement strand
AAAGATTTAATGAAAGCAATCTATGAGTATTGATATGTAAATTAAAGTGATATTGAGAGAGATATTTTAAAATGATGATGATTATAATATATAGTTGGAAAATGGTTATAATCAATACTGCATAATATATTTAATAAATAGGTATTTAAAGCTGCACAACAAGACAAGTTAAAATTAAATGTATATAAGCTGTTGTTGATAAAATAATATTATAAGAGAACATAAACATTTTAATTATTGTAAGTGATCATTAAATAGAAGATTAAAGATATTTGATTTATGGATTTAATAATTAGTTTTAAAATCTATTATAATATTTTATTTATTTTAAAATATTTATTTTAAAAAAAATGCAATTGTTAGTTTATTTTTAGATTTAATATAAGTTGCTTCTTGTGTTATAAAAAGAACAGACGTTATATACAACATGCTGAAGTTATTCAATAAAGTTAAAAACTATTTTTAAAAATCATGTTATAAATTTATAAATAATACGAGTTATCAATAGATAAAGTAAAGATAAATCATCTAATATTAAATCTGATCAAAATATTGTTTTAAAATAATATATTTTATAAAAATATTTATTATTAAAATAATTTGATAAAAGTTAAAAAATTACAAAGTAAGTAAGAATATTTTTTTAAAAATGTTTAATAGATTTAAATAAATGATAAAGATTATTTGAAACTGACAATGTAATAAACATTAAACAAGTCATTATTTATTTTTAATTTTGTGTTGTTAGTAAATATGTAACAGCGCCAGCAAAGTTGATTGTTTAATTCACTAAATCAAATGTTTCTTCCCGTATAAAAGCTTAGTTCAATTGTTAGGAGGGGACTCTGTGATTGATTTTTCAAGTAATTGTGTTATTAAAAATAGCTACGAATTTATAGACGCTAAAATCATTTCTTTCAAAATTATAAGAGTGTCTTAAAAATAAGTTATAGAAATTTTAAAATGATATGACATGCAGTATTAATTTTCAATTTTTCTCATCGACTATCCCCTATATTAAGCTCAATTGTACAGGCAAATAGTCGCGAACACCAGCATATAGTGAAAAATATATCGGAAATCCTTATACTAGAGATATACGCAAACGCTGGATTATTTGCGTTAATAGATGAGAAGTAGTATTTTGGACAATATATAATTTTAAAATAATTATTATTGACTATTAGAAAATAGATATTTTAAAGAATAAAATACTTTTTTATGAAGAAAGTTATTTTGTAAGCTATAAATTTAAAAATATATCTTAAGTAAAGATATTAAAAATGAAAGTAATTTTATAAATATTTTCGTTTTGTAAAGTCTTTATGTTTAAAGATTAAATGTTGATAATTTTAAAAGCAAGTCAATTGAAACATAATTAGCTAAAATCTTAATATAATGGGATTATATTGAAATAATTCTAAATGCCGGTCATTAGTAAATAAAGAAACTATTTCACCTGAATGTTTTAAGTCGAAAAAATGTGCGCAATAGGGAACATGTGGACGCCCCTCTAAACACCTAAAAATAACTAAATGACAATTTTTCATAAAACTAAAGACTAAGCTAAGATAATAACTTTGATAATATTTTAAAATAATCAACCAGGATCCTATAAAACTATTTTAATTATTTATTTCTATAAAAAATTAACTTTTATTTTGTTTAAAAAGAACGCTTAAGCCATAAACTTTTAAAAACATACAGGACTTGAAACAGGAATGGTGTTCTAGTGAATAAGGCCATTATCAAAGAATTTATGGTGAAAAGGAAAACACTGGATTTATGTATGAATTTTGTTTTATTTATCTAATATAAAAGTAAATATTATTAACTAAAAAAGCTAAGATAGGCACATTTCTTAAAATAATAACTAAAGTAATATAACAATTAATTGCATAAGTTTATCTATAACTAATATAAAACGTAATATGTTAAAGGCACACCGTGAGTATAAATGTGATTTATTCTATGTGTTTTAATTCAAGAATATTGGAAGATGGATTGCATATTAAATCATTATTGATGGTAAAATTATATAATAATAATTTTGATGTATTTAATATGTTTTTCTTTAGACTTAATCCAATGATATGTTATTGTTGAACGGATGTATGAATATTTTAAAATACAACAACATTATATTGGTATAATAGTTTATTTGCAAATATGCATAATTTGAATTTACATATAAATATGATACAACATTATACAAAAAGCTTAGAAATAATTATATGATTCTTTTCGTTATAAATTGAGATATTGTTTTTTGTGTTATAGTATTAGAATTATATTTATTATCACATAATATGCACAAGTAATTATTCTTATTCTCAACAGGAAGAGATCCTGTGTCATATATTTTATTTTATTGGATAAGTAAGTTAAGTTTAGGTAGAAGTTTAATATTTGAATTGAAGATTTACCTATTGTATTATTAATTGCAATAGTTTTGGATAACTAGTATTTATTTAAAGTTGATGATTGTTTTCCGAAAAGTTTAAACAAGCTAGTGGATGTTTTGTAGATAGAAATTCATTAAGTTAAGGATAGTATAATACATAAAGTAAAGTAATAATTTACATAGAAAAGAATTTATAGAATTTACCTATTATAATACTTTATGAGTTTGAAATTGGATTAATAATTTAAATATTATTATTTTTTTTAACAGCATATATATGGGTAATGTATATTTGATAAAACATGTAACATGAATTAAATGCTAAATGAAATATAAATTCATAATCAGTTATTTTATTATATAATATAAAGCTACATTAGTTTAGCATGATATTAAAGTAGTATTAATAGCAGTGTTGAATACATACTAGTACATGATGAAATAAGCAATATAATACTTAAGTGATGTAGCAATTTAATTAGTGAAGTTTGATTGTTTACATATGCTATATAAATATTGTTTTTTCTACCTAAATTTTTTCTGTAATAATTGAAGTTCACTGATATTTATTTTTAAAGTTTAAGTTTTTTGAAAACATACTTGAATGTTATTAATACAGCATTTTAAAGAATGTATAATTACTTATTGGGAGTTACGAGCTAAGTTAATAGTGCAAACATATTGCATTATTATTTTCTTATTTTTATTTTTCTTGTATTGTCATAATTTTGAACTGTAAATATTAAAATAAATTTTAGTTGAAGTTAATGTAAATAAACTTGTTTAATTTGTTTTTTAAAAGTGTGTCGAGTTCATTATTTATTAACTACCACGATTTCTTGACAGCAAAGATACCTGACATAAGCATAATATTTTGCACAATATGAATTTATTATTATTATTTAGAAATAAACACAATATATTTTCCTGATTAATACTTTATGAGAATTGATTGACATTATTACACCATATAATATGCAGTGGTCATAGAGTAATTATAATGCACAATATAAATGTAATATTACTATTTGCCACAGATGAATGAATTGTAAGATTTTGATCTACTCTAAAATTAAGATACTATATGAAGATAAAAGATATACATATGATTATTTATTTAATGAATACTTGATATACATACAGAAAATAGAGAAGATCAGGTTGTACCCTAAGATTAGTATTGAGTATTGTTATTATTAGAATGAGTTAGGTGTATTCAAGCTTGATATAAAGTCCTACATCATACAGCTTATTTACATGAAAGCTAATCATTCAACTTCTAAGATAATTAGAAGAACCTGAGATTATTCCGTTACATACTTAAAAATCAAAGTTAAGGAGGATTTATTTATTTTATTATTATTAAAGATAATTTTATTTTATTTAAAAAGCTTGCATAAGAATGCTGTAGAGGTAGAAGTACAAGTTGATCATGAAGCGACAGCATTTCTAATGCCATTGAGACAGTGTCTTTGGGAGATACTGACTCAATGCAAATCCACTTATTGCTTCTAAATTTTACTCACAGTCTCACGATTTTGATAGGATACTTATTTAATTAGCACATACCATTGTAACCGCAGCTGGTTTGGTCATTCGCAACCCGGCACAAGAGATCGGTGGGCTCCAAATAAACCTGACATAGCGTAAAGTTCTATTTGTTTACTCATCATCGATAGTTATTAGCTATCCACAATGTATGTGTCAGACACGATCATTAGTTCTGGATTCTAATTACCGCACCACCTTTACGTCATGTCAAAAATCGACTTCGGAGGCCAAACCTCGCCCCACTAGCTCAAACCGCCACAGGTAGACCAATAGATAACCTCGCAGGCTTAACATATGTTGTTTTCTAAGACTTACTCCTCCCGTGAAAGTGACGCACCGTTCCGCCTAATGATACAATCAGCTTGCTTCTAATTGCTCATCACAGTATAAGATAATCATTTATTGGTTGTCGCCGATCAATGCGGTGGTTCGTATGCTCACCTCAACACTAGGCTTACAAGTTCATCCCCCCGACATACACGTATATAACATAATTATTTGACGTTTACTTACTGATTATAAGACCGACCGCTCTTACATCTATCCTAACTTGGTATAGGTTAGCAAGAGATGCGTTAGACTTACGGAACCTATTGTTGACATAATTCATAAAGAAACAAATTGAAATGAAATTAAAAACTTTAAATCGTAACCATATCTTCAACGGCAAATTATCGAAGATTAAATGAACCACATTTTAAGTGCAAGGAAAAGATTTGAGAAATGCCTTCGACTTGGTAAAATATTGAATCAATGTATTACAATGTGAAAGCACAAGCATTATTAATTTGGTTTATTGCACACGACGTACACACATTCACTGCCACAGAGAATCACAATTCAAACACAGCAACAATATGAGGCTATCGAATAAAGTTCCTTCTCATTTGAGAAAATATATTATTTTTCCTTAGATTCACCAAAGTTCAAAGTTCATGTTTGAAAGTTCTATGACTAAGATAAGTTAAGATGATTAGGAAAAGTTTAAGGTTTGTTTACTTAGGTTGGTTAATTACTAGATTTCTTACTAGCTTATGGTATGAGGAGTGGAATACAATATAAAACATATTTACTTAGGATTTGATTTGGTTTCTGTGCTGGAGTGGTCCGCTTATACCCAGTATTGGATGGTCTGGCTAGTTTGGGTATATCTCTTGAATATGATTTTTTTGTTATCGGGATACTAACTTCCACATTTATTATGTTATTGTAATTTCATAGCTTCGAGATAATTAGTAGCGGAGCGCCATCAGCTACCGAAGGGGTTTATTAGCCCCTCATGACAGTCGACGCTCAATATTAATTTCAGAGATCATCTTGAATGGCGGGAAGAATAATATACGTTATTTCAGAACAACTATCTGATAAAATAAAAAGTATAAGTACTGGGGATAAAATAAAGCATGGGGTGTTCAGAATAAAAAGAAAACAGCTCAAAGTTTGAACTACAATAATAATAAACAGATTGGATTTTTTCTGAATAGTTTTAACTTATATTTATATCGGGTGATCCTTATCGGAGGATCCAATCTACCCCAGAGTTCCGGTGTTCTTGGAGCTGCTGCTCTTAGTCCGTGTTTGAGTGTAACTGTTCCTCAATCCCGTGCTAAAGGCAATATTTATTTCGAGACAACTCTTTGTTGCAATCTTACTCTTACCAACCTTACTTCTTCACACCTCGAGTGCATGCGTGTGTGTGCGTGTGTTTTATAAGAACAATACAAGCTGTGCTAAATTTAGAAGTTTACATTTAATCTTTTCCTCAAATCTTTTCTATAAGTTTTACTTTAGTTAATACTATAATTCTAAATGAACATTTTTAATTACCTCTATGCCTTCTTTAGTGACAATTATATTTTATTATTTAGAGAGCAAATTATATTTATTATTTCTAAGAGTAAATTATATTTTATCATTTCTTCAAGGTTATTTTATTAAAGTTTATTACCTGAAAGCTATAATCATTTACTTGGACGTTCACTGTCTATATTTTATAAATGTATTTTTCAGAGCGAAAAAAACTATTACAGGTTATGAAAAAACAAATCACATGTTTTAGGTTGCTTGCTGGGGTGTGCTATGTTTCCTAGGTTTAATATCTCATCATCATCATCATCAACCATTATCAATCCACTGCAGGATGAAGGTCTCTCCAAGTTTAATCCATCTTCTCCGATCTTTAGCTTCTCTTCTCCACAACACTCCTGCACATTTTCTTATTTCATCCATCCATCTCATATGTGGTATCTTTCTGGGTCTTTTACAATCTCTTGGAATCCAGTTTAAGATTTTAATTGTCCATCTATTATCATCTCTTCTAGCAATATGTCCAGCCCAACTCCATTTCAATCTTTTAATTTTTTCAATAAGGTCAGTAACACCTGTTTGTTGTCTTACCCACACATTGCGTTTTCGATCTCTTCTTGTTACTCCCAACATACATCTCTCCATACTCCTTTGAGTGGTCTGAAGTCTCTGTATTGCTCTTCTATTAAGTGTCCAAGTCTCAGATCCATAACTAAGAACTGGTAAAACACATTTGTTAAAAACCATCCTTTTCAAACACATAGGCATATTTCCTTTTAGTATCAAGTTATTTCTACAAAAAGCATTCCAACCAAGTTTAATTCTATGATTAATTTCATCCATTATGTTTCCATCTGTATTAATAATCTGACCAAGGTATTTGTAACTGTTAACTTCTTCTAATTCTTCATAATCAATCTTTATTTTCATATTTTGAGCAAATCGATTAAACATTACTTTAGTCTTTTTAACGTTTATCTTTAGTCCTACTTTTCTACTTTCATCTGCTAACTCCTGCAACATTTCCTGCAGCTCTGAAGCATTATTTGCAAAAACAACTACATCATCTGCGAAATCTAAATGACTTAAATACTCTCCATTTACTTTCACTCCTTTAGTTTCCCATTTTAATCCACAAAATACTTCTTGCAGCACTGCTGTAAAAAGTTTTGGAGATATGGAGTCACATTGTCTTACACCTTTCTCAATGTTGATTTTTCCAGTATTATTATGTAATCTAATTGTTGCTGTTGCATTTTTATAAATATTCTTTAAAATATGACAATATCCTGGATCTATACCTTGATGACCCAATGCTTTAATCACTGAAGAAATGTGTATAGAATCGAATACCTTTTCATAATCTACAAATCCAAAACATAATGACAACTCATATTCATTTGTTCTTTCTATGACTTCTCTCAATACCTGGATATGATCTATTGTACTAAAACCACTTTTAAATCCAGCTTGTTCTCTTGGCTGGTGGAAATCCAAAGTTCTCTGTAGACGAGTTGTAATTATCTTGGGAAATGATAGGAGTGAGTAAATCCTATGAAAGAGTAGTTGGTGAAAGAACTATAGATCAACTTAATAGTTTTAAAAAATATTATATTGATGATAAAAGATTTGGTAAATCTACAGGGATAAAGTTTATCTCTTCAGAGCAAAAGTATTTAAAGTTGTTGGAACATGAGTTACCAAAAATTATTGATAAAAGTAGTAATAAATTTAAAAATAAAATGCAAGATGTGATACCTAAATGTAGTGTTATTGATAGAAATATTCGTTTACAATTTGATATTTCTAAAGAAATATTGTTTCAAGGAATTAGAAACTTGATACCTAATAGTGAATTTATAGGAGAAAAATTTAATCATAATAGAGATTTAAGCAAGATAAAAGTAAGACTTAAATGTCTAAAGCACGAGAAATTCATGACAGATTTTCTTAAGAATAATCTCAATAAAGAAAAGAAGAGAGGAAAAGCTAAGGTGAGACTTAAGGAAGTCGAGAGAGAATTAAAGTTTAGATTTAGAAAAAAAAATACCTAATGATTAAGACAAATAATTTCTAGAGAAGACGTATATTTAAAAAATATAAAGTTATAGCCTTATTTTATGGAACAAATATAAACTTTAAAATGTCTTAACCTTCAAAGAAATCAATTTAAGAAATTTCTTGAGTTATACGAGGGTCCATATAAGATTTTTAGCAAAGTAGGAGAAAATGCTTTCATGTTGATTACACCAGATGGTGAAAAAGGGATGTACAATGCTAGGAGTCTAATCCCATACTCATCAGAAGTGTAGAAATTTTTTTTTAGTATTACTAATTGAGATTCTGAGTGTAATGTCCAAATATTTTATAAGTTTGTATTTAAAAACAGTATATTCTTTTATATTTCAGTAGTACAAGATAGAATTTAATTATAGCAAATGATAAAGATATTAAGTGTCAATGAATAGAGTAAATATTAAGATAGATGTTTAATTTAAAATTTTTATTCGAAGGAGGAGGTTATGTGCCCTTTTCTATAGGTCAGTAATAATTTATAACAGTCAATTACTAAAAATTTTAAATTTTAGAATATGTTCTTTTAATACATTAATGATATTAAGTCAATTATATTTTTAAAGTACAATTTAAAGCAAAAGCAAGTACATAGTATATAAAATTATAGCGAATTATTTAAAAATAGTTATGTAAAGCTTTAAATATTGTTTCATATGGTTGTAAAAGCTGGCCATATTAAATAACACAGCTATAAATAATTAAAAGTATATTTAAAAATTCGATTTTAACTGGTTTAAAAGGGTGATAGTTTAATAAATGCAATATTTAAATTTACCAATCATATTTAAATAGTCAAAATTAATATAGTATATTTTAAAAATAAACTTTATGATGGTGGGAATTGTATCTAATTCTATATATTTCTAAATTGTTCTTCCAAATTTTTTTATAATTATTTTATATAATATAATAAGTGTATCAATTATTATAAAATCTAGGCAGAGAAATAGATTAAAAATCGTCTGTCAAAGTTATTAATCATGTGACTTTTAATGTATACTCTCACACACACTGCTTGTTGAATTAATAACAAAGTTTAAAATATTTTAAAAGTTATATTATAAGAATTGGATAGAATTATTGCCTATCATAAAAGTAAATGGTATTAAACATTAAGTTAACTATCGTTATATTGCATATTTAAATGATGTAATGTTTTAAATAGTATCATAAAGACAGACCATTCAGTAATAATAAAAAATTAAATATTTTATTTAAATAAAAACGAGATAGAATTGAATATTAAGAAAAATGGAATAAGCTATTCAAATTTATTTTAAAAGTTATTTTAAATGTTTAAATGGTTTTAATAAAATAATAATTTATTTAAAAGTAATATTTTAAATAATATTTTGAGTTCATTACGTCATAATTTCTGATTTTCCAAAAAATAATTCTACTATAAACTAAAAATATGTAAATTTGTTCTCAAGCTAAAGTAAGAATTAACCAATGAGGAATTAGGTATTCTTACAGACTAAAAATATGATTGGAAGGGGGGTATCGGGGAAGATTAATAAGTATTGAAACCAGAGAAAGGCAATTTTACTATCAAATAGGTACTATCTTAAATCTTTTATTTTGCAAAAACTAATTGATAATTTTAAAGTACTTTGCAAAAGAAAGTTTTAGAAAAAAAAAATATATTTCGAACCTTTGTGAAGATGATTTGCTAATTTCTAAAAGGTTAACTTACCAGTTGCATTTTATCTAAAAGTTTAACCTAAACTAGCAATAAAAAATGGATATACTATGAAATAAAATGGATATAAATTGTAATACTGAAAAAATATTTGAAATATTTAGTGATACAGCTTTATTTATGCATAACTGGAGAACTTTTTAGTACATAAAAAAAACCACAGCACGGACATCATACAGAGTCCCTAATGAAAAAATTGGAGACGCATTATTATTTATAAAAACTACCAAAGATTTATTTTTTTTAAATAGTAATAAGACAATTGTATATTGCATGAATTATTTTATACAAAAGAGGAATGTATAACTTTCCTGAAGGTAACATTTTTTTAAAAAATATTTATTAAGAATTAAAGAAAGAGCCCAGGAAAATATGTAACAGAAGCGTTTTTGATATTAAAATATCCGTTCTTGGAATTATAAAAAATGTATTGGAAAAGATTTGCTTAAAAAGTACTTGAAGTTTTTATTTTAAAAGAGATTTATAAAAAATACCAAACTGAAAGTTTAAATGTATCAGGAAGGAAACTTATATAAAAAAGTGAACACATAGATGAATAAAAGATGGATCCATGCGCTACAAATAGTACTTAAAAGTTTATCAAATATTTTTAAAGTTAAATTAGATAGTGTGATGCATCGGATAAATATTTACAGAGAATATTGGTAGAGAAGATTAAGAAACTTCACGGGGTTTAATTAATATTATCGTCCTAAAAATTAAAACCAAGGATTATTTTCTAAATTTTACTAAATGGATTAATAATTATTTTAATTTTTAGCTTTAGTGACGCTTGGAGAAGAACATTTTAGAAAAACTCTAGAGAAGATAATAAGCATTTTGGACTGCTTATCAGGAACTATCGTCAAGAAGAAATATGTAACTATAGTTTTGATTCTTTTATTTTGTTAACCTAGTTTAAATCTAAATTTTTATATAGATTTAGGAAAAAACATAAAAACATTAATTTATTAATATTCCTAAAATTTTTATAATATAACAATCTAATAATTTAGCTAAAAATATTTTAATATAAAGTGTATGGGTGTGAATTGTTTTTATATCTGCAATACTCAAGTGGATAAAGGAAGCCTACTGAACACGATGATAGATAAAATTATTGATAATAATAATAACTATTGATATTTATAATGTATATATTTTTTTTTGTTTTCTTTAGATCATCCATAAATTGGAAGAATAAAGTGTAAAAGTTTTTTACTTATATGTACCGCATTTCCATGTATCTTTTAAAAAACATTATGAGATAGGATTGATTTGAAAATATGCATACGACGATTCTTTTATTTTATTTTGTGATATAATCCAACATAACAATAATTATGTGATTCTTTTAAAATTTTCATGTTAAAGGATATTCAAATATTGTCTAAGTAGATTGCTATGATTAGACATATAGAATAATGAAGTAAGCACACTTTTCTTGTAGAACAGCTAGATTGTTTAACTATTAATAGTTTATTTATTATTTTTGTAAATGCAGATAGTTATTTATCAATGTAAGATGTAGAAAAATCTTGAGAAATAATGTTGAGATAGTGGCTTGGAAGTACTATAGTTAGCAGGAAACCAAGATGATGTATTTTAAAATAGAGGATATGATAAGGAATGGGAATAATATTTAGTCTTTATGTGGTTATCAGCATAGATTAACAAGGCCTATGACTGATACACATTTTATTTGGACAGTGTTTATATTTCTTTAAATATTTGATGTTCTAATAAAGCTGAAGGAAATAGCTTTAACATCGTCCCTGTACTAGAGGATATTAGGCAGGTAATGCCACACCTCTTCGCACTGTGCCATGATTTTGAGATATATTAAAATTGATACTCTAGCTTTCTTCCTTAATCCCTATGCATCTGTTTTCGCTGTCTTTATTTCATGTAATTGCATCGTTTAGTAAGATATTTTAGCAAAAGAAATGATAAATAATTTAGAACTTAGGTTATGCTATCGTTTTAGTATAAGATTGGTTTTATTTGCTTAGAAAGAGATAGGACATTATAACTTAAAATTGAAGATCTAAGTATCCTAAGGAAAGAAAAGAATCATAGAATATATTTTGATTTTATTTGGAGAAAATGAAATATAAACTTTTTAAAATAAGGTATCTAAACAAAGATATTTTCTTTAAGTGATAATATTAAATGCTTTAGTATTTTTTTTTTTAAAGGAAAATAAGTATTGCATATTTAAAAAATACAATGAGTACAAAGTAAATTATGTAAACAATATGCATAGTATATTTTTTTTGTTTATTGATTAACAGAAATGTATTGATGATTACATATATCATACTAAAGTAAGGCTTAAGAAGATATATTATGATTAGTAAACATTATGCTTGATAAATACTAAAATCTAGTACTGAATTTTTTGGATAATATTTTGTGTAATATCTTTGACTTTGCAAAATGAAATTTTTTTTAATATTTTGAGAAGTCCATACTCATTATAATTTTGTTTTCTATAGAATGTTTTTCTAAGTATGAATTTTCCCAAAATAAGATAGTTTAATAATAATATTAAGGATAAAATGCTGTTGCTAATATGTTGATAAATATATTTGTAATAGTTAAACATAATGAAAATAAATAGTAACATTTTTTTTAATTTTAGTCTCTAAATCTAAATAAAAAGATAACAATTGAAATATAAAATTTTTTATAACCCGGTAGATCAAACTGTAAAGTAAAAAAAGTTAAGGATGTCATAATAAAATAGTGTAATATATTGTTTATTTATTTGTTGTTATTAATAACTTTGTTCATTGTTGTTTAAACATTTTGTGTCAAGTTATTAATTTCTCCACATACATTGCATGAAAACATAATTATATATAATAATTGAAACAAATATATAATTTTTACTTTCCAAAAGAATAAATAGAAGATATTTAAATAATTTAAAATCTTTGTTAGTATTCATTATAATTAAATAATCATAATCTTACATTATTTTATTTAATTATCATAAATCAGTTATCATAATATTATATTAAATTATATGCTATCAGTTGAATACATATTTTGTTTGTCAGATTATTAAAATGCTACCATGTATTTATTATATCATTACATGAGAATATAAGTCATATTATATTATTTTTATTTCCATGGTAATAAAATTGGCAGTAAGAAGAAAATTATACAGAGAAATTAGTTAAACAATGAATAATTTTATTACTGTTATTTATTATTATTAGTTTCAGTGTGGCCGTTATGACATAAAGTCCTTCTATATTTAACACATATTTTTAAATTAACTTAGAATAAACTTTGCAGACCTGAGATTATTTTTATTGAGCTAGATTATTAAATAGAAGATTAAAGATTTAATTATTAGTTTAATCTTGGTGAATTTAGAAGTTATTAAAGTCATAAGGAGTACTATGAAGTTTGTTGTTGAAATAGTAAATGAGGGGATAGTGTTCTTATGCCAGTGCAAATTAGTATCATGAAGGATGTGGCTCCATTGTAATTATCTTGTCACCTGTATTTTCACTTCAAGTCTCATGAAAATATTAAAAATATTTATTTAATTTATTTTTATAAACTGAACCTTATTAGTATTTTAAGTTTGAGCTAGGCAAATATTTTAATTTAATGCTGAATATTTTAGTTATTAATTATTAAACGGATAGACAGTTTTATTTTTATTTCATATATTATCTGAAGTGAGGATGCACGAGGAACAGGGTTGAAATATATATATATAATATTACAAATCGATGTCTGTATTTCTTCAAAATAATATACGTAAATTTATAAATAAATATTTGAAAATAGAGTACTTAATAGTTTATAAAAAATATATGTATAACCATCACTTAGAAGCGCTTTCAACTAACTTGTAGCTTTGTCAATTATCACTTTTAAAAATATCAGCTTTCCCATATTCCATGGTATCAATCTTCCCATAATTCTGTGATCTTAATGTTTGCTGCTTGCCTATTAATTAAATCTTGTTTATATTTATAAATTAACATTGCCTCTTTAATTTTCCGTTTATTATTATTTCTTTCAGTTTCCAATATTTTTACATTGTTATAATTAAAATCAAAACCATATATACATGATGTGTTATGGTCATAAAAAACAGAAGCTGATAAAGTATCATTATTTTTAAAATTTTGTCTTGTATTTTGAACCCTTTTAAATAATAATATGTGCTCTTTTGTTCTTTTTTTCCAATGTGCACCTCGATTCACCTATATATTTACTGCCACACCTACATGTCCATTTGTAAATGATACAATTTTTATTTATCAATAGAGTTTTATTTTTTGAATTGTTTATTAATTAATTTAATGTAGGTGGTGCATAAAATGCAATATCACATATTCCTTTATAAATTTTCTTAATGAAACTTGTCTGTTGATTCAAAATATATGGTATTGATATCCATAGTTTTTTATCAGAAGAATTAACATTATTATTAATATTTTTATATTTAGAAGCAAAATTTTCAATAGTATAATGACCATAATAAATCATGTATATATGGTTTTGATTTTAATTATAACAATGTAAAAATATTGGAAACTGAAAGAAATAATAATAAAAGGAAAATTAAACAGGCACTGTTAATTTATAAATATAAGCATGATTTAATTAATAGGCAAGCAGTGAACATTAAGATCACAGAATTATGGGAAGATTGACATCGTGAAATTATGGGAAAGCTGACATTTTTTAAAGTGATAGTTGACAAAGCTACAAGTTAGTTGAAAGCACTTCTAAGTGATGGTTATACATATATTTTTTATAAAATAATTTACTATATCCAGCACACAGTTCTTCTTTTCAAAATAGTTCATATATATGTAATATAGAAATAAAACAAACTAACTCCTTCTTTTTAAAACTTGATTTTTTATGACAATAATCATGAAAAAGAAATCCAATGTTTCGACTATTTTTTATAGTCTTTTTCAAGGCACACTAAAATAATATATATATACAATAAATATCACATATTCCAAAAAAAAAAAAATTAAATTAATTAAAAATTACCTTATGAATATATTTTGTAATTTTTAATTAATTTAATTTTTTTTTTTTTTGGAATATGTGATATTTATTGTATATATATTTTATTTTAGTGTGCCTTGAAAAAGACTATAAAAAATAGTCGAAATGTTGGATTTCTTTTTCATGATTATAGTCATAAAAAATCAAGTTTTAAAAAGAAGGAGTTAGTTTGTTTTATTTCTATATTTTTTATAAACTATTACGTACTGTATTTTCAAATATTTATATATATATATAAGTAAAGGGATTTTAACTCATAATTTTTCAGTTTGGTCATCCTCTAGTCTATCTTAAGCAACCAATGCAGATGATCACAAACATGTCAAAAAAATACATGATCCATGATATACATATTTAATGCAGAAGCATGTATATTGGGAATCATATCTTTTTCTCATGTGTGTGCTCATCTGTATTAGTTGCTTGAGATAACGTGGAAGATGAATAGACTGAAAACTTCTGACTTCAAATCCTTGTACTTGTATATATTACAAACACTCAGTACAAGCAAATTATATACTGCCTTACAATTATATATATATATATGTTAAAACGAAGATTTGCACGGGTTAAATATATAAAATATTTATGCCCACCAAGAAAAGGTAGAAACGTCAGTATATTGATATTAAAAGTTTTTAACACGGATGAACCCGCAAAATATGTATTTTATATATATATTGTAATTATAATAAAAATAATAATTTTAATGGTAACAAACTATTATAAACAATCCTTAAATCTGCAGAAGTATTTTTGGTAACCTGCCTCAACTGCCATAAATTTAAAAAAAAACAAAGCCAAAGCAAACGTCATCAATTCAAATTCCAGGAATCTCATATTTTAATGTTAGCAGCTTGTCTATTTATTAAATGCATTTTATTTCTATTTATAAAAATTGCCTTCTTAATTTTTTTTTTATTATGGTTTCTCTCTTCATGAATAATTTTTACATTTTCAAAATCAAATTTAAACTTATACTTACATGTTTTTTCACGACCAAAGAAAACTGAAGGAGACATTAAATCACCATTATTTTTACTTTTTACATGCTTATATAACAATTCATGCTCCCTCAATCTTTTCTCAATACTGCACCTAGATTCGCCTGTATATGATAGCATACAATCACAAAAAAATTGATATATGACATTACTTTTCTGCTTGATAGGTATGACATCCTTAGAATTATGAATATTGTTTAGAACATAGAATGAAACATTAAACACATTCTTATATATATCTTTAAAAAAATTTACTTGTGGATTTGAAATAAATGGAAGAGATATCCATTGTTTACTATTAATCTTCATTTCCTTTAAATCATTATAACTTTTTTTAAATTGATATAAAGTATTGCTTATTTGTTCCATTTTATAACCAACATCAAGCAATTCCTTGGCAAGATTAATAGTAAACAATGGATATCTATTCCATTTATTTCAAATGCACAAGTGAAATTTTTTAAAGATATATATAAGAATGTGTTTAATGTTTCATTCTATGTTCTAAACAATATTCATAATTCTAAGGATGTCATACCTGTCAAGCAGAAAAGTCAATGTCATATATCAATTTTTTGTGATTGTATGCTATTATATATAGGTGAATCTAGGTGCAGTATTGAGAAGAGATTGAGGAAGCATGAATTGTTATATAAGCATGTAAAAAATAAAAATAATGGTGATTTAATGTCTCCTTCAGTTTTCTTTGACCATGAAAAAACACGTAAATATAAATTTAAATTTGATTTTGAAAATGTAAAAATTATTCATGAAGAGAAACCATAATAAAAAAAAAATTAAGGAGGCAATTTTTATAAATATGAATAAAATGCATTTAATAAATAGACAATCTGCTAACATTAAAATACAAGATTCTTGGAATTTGAATTAATGGTGTTTGCTTTTGCTTTGTTTTTTTTTTTTAAATTTAATGGCAGTTGAGGAAGGTTACCAAAAGTACTTCTGCAGATTTAAGGATTGTTTTTAATAGTTTGTTACCATTAAAATTATTATTTTTATTATAATTACAATTTTGTTTTAATTAATGGACATTATATATATATATACTGAAATCACTATATTATTATTTATTACATAAAAGCATCTAATAATAAATAATGATTTAATTGTAATATCACTTTAGAATTACTAATAAAATTATGTTATTAAAATTTGTTAGTAATAATAACTCCGTAACAATGCTTCATTTTTCTTAAATCATTTTAGTATGTTTTGTGTAAAATTATTCAATAAATTCAATGAAAAAAAATGTTCATTAGAACATATTTTTAATTTTTAAAAAAGTGTAGTTGTGCATCCTTATTTTTTAATTTCTTCACATTATACCTATCCAATAATACATAAATTTAAGACCATCTTGTTTTACTATATATGCAATGAGTCAACATGCTCACTTAGAAAAGATGTTTATTTTTTTGTTGCTGTCTGAAAGATTGGCTTAAAAAGTAATATTAAATAGTATTACTACTGTAAGAACTGTAGAAAATGAGTCTTTGCAACTCCATTATAATTGGCTACATCAGTGATTTGCTTTGCTAAAATAAAATGATTGGTAACAATAAAAAATATAAAAATTTTAAAAATAGAATTTAATAATAAATAACTTCTGCAATTATTACAAATATTGTTTTGTGCATTTATAAATGTTCTAAATATTTGCTATGCTTAATATTTCTTTCAGGAGACATTCTTATAAATAACTTGAAAACTGATATTTATTAAGAATAGTTGAGTGTTTCCCTCAGTAAAAATGTGATAGTTGCATGGCTTTAGATTGGTATTTTATCATTACTGTGATTCATATTAATATAGGAGTATTTTAGTATTGTTAATTTGATTGTACTGCTTTTTATTGATTTTTTAATTGAAAAAAATCTAAAGAGGTCAGTATCTTTTAGATAGGCAGCAAATATCAATCATCTTTATTCTATTGTTTTCAAAGAAAAGATTTATTTTAAAGTTGTTCTTTCAATGACACTTCATGCTAAACTTATCACTAACATTATCACCTGTCAAAATGAGCATGGTTTAAAAAAAATTTCAAATATTTTAATAATTATAAAGCAAATATCAGAGCCATATCATGGAGACAAATGGAAAAAATCAAAAAATTAAATACAAAAACCATCTTTAATACTTTTACTAGGGGGAGGGTGTTATGGATACCTCCAACACTCCTCCAATACCTAGTATACAACATGGGGTCCAATGCTAATTCAAGCTCCATAATATTAGCATAACTCATTAATGTATAATATTAGGTAATGTTAGGGCACATAAAATGATAAACCATTAATCACAACCTAAGTCTTAAGGTCCAATATAAATAAACATTAAACCAAAGTTTAAATCAAGTTGGTCAAATAGATGTGACAACTAACCATTACAACAATTAACATTAAATGTATTATGATTACCAACACAAAAGAACAACATACAATAGATCGAATGAGTGAATGCAATCAATAATATATATATATATATAATGTTAATGTAAAGAAAAATTAATTTTTTTAACAAGTTGTTTTTGTTAATACATAGCAGAAATAACATCAACAATAAAGCAAAAATGATGAGTATGAACTGGCTTAATATAAGATATACAATGAATCTTTTTATTTGAAAAGGAGAGAAAAAATTCTTTTATCTGTAGGAAAAATCAACCATTAGCTACTCAAAAGAGCTGAAAGGAAAGTTGGAAGGTCAGTATTGACCAATTTGGACTTGTAATACTTTTAAAAAATATTTTACAAGCATTTTAGAAAGTGAGGAGAAACATTCAGTTCGTAAAACAGCTAAACAAAGAATCTGAAAATTAATAAGTCGCAAACAAGATAAAATATTTGAATCTCTAAGACTATCACTGATTCCATGCTATAGATTTCTAAACTTAGATATAAAAACATCAATAGAAGAAGAAGTATTGACATTGCTCCAATCAACTTAAACTACAAAAACAAATACAAGCATTGACAAAAGTAAATAAGCAGTGCTAAGTGCAAAGAGAACATCATGGAAGAAAGCCCATCATTGATCAAGGAGCTACAAATCATTAAGATTGATATGCAATTGTTTTACCTCTCCATACCTGGATTAATAAATGTCAAACAGAATCTGTTATGATTTTTTTTTAACTCTTTATTTCAAAACTCCAGTTTGAAGGCCCTAATAAAATCAACCTATCCAGCGGATGTTCGAATTCCCAGCTATACATAAAAGAGCCATCACTTATTTTGAGAACAAGCCATTGCAACAGAGTCTATATGAACTATAAAGCCAAGGTATAAAGTTGATGTCATCTATATTTAATTGTTTATATGCTATATATCAAATTTTATTTTCTTTATTTTAATATAGGGTCAAATGACTTTAAATTAAGATTTGTGAAACAAAAATATAAAAAAAAAACTTCTTCCTTCAAAATATTACCTTGGATAGATAAAATCTATGAGGTATGTTCTTGATTATGAAATAGTCCGATCTCTATAAGTGTGAAAAGATAAGACATTATCTAATACATACATAATTTCAACATTCATATTTGTATAACACATAATTTCTTTAATTGTTTATTCTAAAGTTTATGTTAATTTTGATATTTTTTAATACTTTCTTTCATGTCATAAATTTATAACTCTCCTTCATCACATACACACATCTTACATAACAGGGGAATCTTTTAAACCATCATGATATTAAATAAGAGATAAAAAAAAAAAAAAGTAAATGAATACCTTACTAAATATAGCAATGTTGAATATGAAAATCATTCATATTAATTGGAATATCTAATGGTAATTCTTTATGGGATCAGGATAACCAAGCATAAATAAAGAATGACCACAAATGTCTAAATGAGTTTTCCATAATTTTCTGTTAAATTTTCTTGTTCAAATACTAATCAATGTAAATATGTTTATTAAATTTATTTGAATGTTAAAACAAGATGTCTTGATTTATTTTTCTTTGGTTAAATTCTGCTTAGTTATATCCTTATACATATATTATGATCATTACTTGCATATATACAATATACCATATCCACTCCCACTAACAGATATATACTTATTTTACACATATTCAGACTCCAGTGATACAAATATACCTTGAACCAGAGGATCAAGCAACATCTCCCTGAGTTTGAATTCCAGAATAATGGAAGTAAACTGCAATATGTATGAGATAGATTAAGAGTAGAATCCGTAGTTATTTAGATCTTTACTCTCTCCTCTACCAGGTATGAGTTTAATGTGTGAAGGATATGCATAAATATGGACAACAAATAAATACTCTTTTATTCATCAGAAAGAATTCACCCATCTTTGTGCATACCATGGAAAGATTGCCTTTTTACTATATATATATATATATAATACATTGAGATTAATTCTCCAATAGTGACCTATTAAGTAAATGATATTTTCTTAACCCAAAGCATAAGTTAAAAGTTTTTTAAAGAAAAGATTGGTCCATCTTTTCTGTTTATCTCAATTTATACAAATGTAAAATAATAATATAAAGCAATTTGAAATATAGCTTAATAAAATAATATGAAGGATTTAAATTCTTCATTTTTCTCCAGTTAGTATTTTGATATAAATTTCGGTAAAGTCCAATTTTTTTTTTTTTTAAAGTTATATCTTATACTTGGGATTGAGGGTATTTTATTTGTTGGAGTATTAATTTCTTTATGTACTATATAAAATAAATTGCTGAGAATTTTGTATTTATAAGTATTTAAATACATGTATATTTAAATATTACAGATTCAGCCTATATCCTGCCCATCCCTTTTCTGTGTATTTAAATGGACAAGGTCCTATACATGAGAGGTCAGCATGATTCAAAGTCAACATGAGCATGACAATAATATTACCATCATCAAGCTGATTTGGGCACTACATCATCAGATTTACAGTGCAGTGGATTGAAACCTGTCCATTAAAGTTTAAAGATTTTCTATCTTAATATAAATCAAGTACTGATTACATATAGGTGTGAGAGATGATGATCTGGGTCAATGGATGGATGCTGGTTCAACATGAAATATGTATATTGGAGATCATTTACTTTTCTCACATGTATGTGATCATGTGTATTGGTTGCATGAGATAGACTAGATAACTAAAAGGAACTTGAAAATCTAGGTTCAAGTCCCCCATAATTATTTATAAATATATAAATTAAGTGGAAATAACTTCGTTTCACAAGCTATTAATAAATAGCACTCATATGTCAATAAATGTTAGTAAAGAATGGGCAGCCGTCCATTTCTTAAGTTTTAACATATAACCTATTTAAATGAATAGTCGTTGAGATTACTGAGAATAGGGTGCGATATTTATGTATCAGCCACAAATAAAATATAGCTTAAATAATTCTGAAACTATATGTATACATCACAGGAAGAATACTATCTCTAATGGCTCACATATGATTACTTTCATTTAATTTACATATATATATATATAAACTTTTGCGTATACATAGTTTTATATGTATGTGTGTGTTAAATAATATAATTCCAGTAATTTCTTTATTTCATCTAATTCAAAAATTAAGTGTTTAAAACTTTTTCCTACATTTCCTACAACTAAAAATGTTTTATGCATTATTCATTGTCTCTAAAATCAAATCCTTTACGAATAAAAGATATTCCTTTCACTGTTTTCCACTTGCTAGAATATTTTATGCAGTAGCAATAAACACTATTATACTGTTTTTTTTTTATTAAGTAATTATTTTCAATAGACAAATGTTTTCCAATCAAAGTTGGCATCTTCTCATTTTTTGTTATCTGTGGTATCTTCATCATGCCACAAAATATCTCAAAGATTCCTTATTCCCCCAAATCCATATTTTTAAACCATATAAAACCACATTTTAGACGTAGCTTTTAATAAAGAGATATTTTTGCATAATCCTCATTTCCTATTAAAAGTTCATTTTCTAAAATAATTTTCTGTGTCTTAATGATGTGTGAGACTTTATTATTTTATTATTTAACTATATTTTGATATACTGGAATAAATTATAAGTGGGTGACAGGCGATAACAGATATGATTCACGATAATCAAAATTACTACTTCATTATTGGACCATTTACAACCCAACATGCCTCAATCAAAGAACTTAATATAAAATAAAAAAGACAGTGGTTATACGTGTGCATATTTCTGAACGCATGGTTCATCCGGATTTTAAGCCACTCACAATAAGTTGATTCAATTTATTTCAAAATATTTGAATACGAACTCAGACTAAGAATACAGAATTGCTCGAAATTTCGTCTACTTGTAATGAGACTCTTCCTTTAGGCGAGATTTTCCTATTTTCTGAGTAAATCCTGTCCCTAATTAAGTAGTTGCAGCAAAAAGGATGGGGGGGTATTTTATTATTCTTAACATCAAGTTGGATAGAATGTCATTTTTAATAACAGTCGTTTAAAATAATAAATGATATATTGTTTTTCTGTTAGTCTTTAAAATGTATTTATTTACATATACAAATCTATATTTTTCAAGTATTTAAATGCCTTCCATTTTTGTTACGTAATCAAAGGGTGGTAAAACTGTTCACAACACAAGACTTCTTTTAAACTATTAAATACTTAATTGCTAGGAAGACATTAATTAAAATTCTTCTCTAATAGCTGATGTAATTACAGTTTAAAAAGAATAACTGTGAAATGTCGAATCTAAGTTTTTGCCACACATACATTTGGTATTTATACAAATACAGTTACTTTTTAATCAAAATAAGAAGTCTAAAAAGTTGTTCGTTTTTAAAAAGGCGGGTGGACTTTAAAAAGGGTGTTACCTAAATCTTTCAAACAATGAATCTTTTAACGTTATCTAGGTAAGATCTGAAAAGATTAAAAGTATGAACACATATTTCTACCAATATCATAAACTTGGCAAATCTTTACTTTATCTTTGTATTTATTTAATAGAACTTTTGTAAAAAAATTAAAAGCAATTAAACATCCAATTAGTTTAAAACTAATAAACATGGCCGTAGAAGAATGACCATTTACAAACATTCACCTGTTCGCGTAAAAGTATTTATAAATCTTACCTGACAAGTTGATACAGTAAATAAATAGAATTATAAAAATTCTCGTAAAAATCCTTTGACTTGATTCCATTATAAGCTGGAAAAAGTCTAGAGTTCTTTACTATGACCACGTTTGCGGCATCAAATTATTTGGGAGAAGCGCCCACAAAAGAGGTTGACACGGAACTTAAAAAAAAAAAAAATCTTTTAACTTGAGTTGAAATTGCCTTTAAACATGAAAGTTTTAAAAGATTATTAGCGTTATTTTTTTCTCTTTCTTTTTTTAACCTGAATCTATTCTCCACTGCAGAAAAAATGTTAACTATTTTTTTATATCCGTCTGCGCTTAGTAACTGCTTCAAAATATGAAATGTTTTTTTTATTATTCAGAATAATAAGAGTAACTTTATAATGACATTTTTTACCCTCTATAAATATTAATGAGTTATTATTTAGCATAATTACTGTGTTAATTTTCGTCAAAGTTATGTATATTTTGCCTTTATTTGCAAAATTGTCCTGCAAATTTATATATATATATCAATTTCAAAAAGCAGTATGTCTTATAAATTCCTTTTTTTATTTTTTATACGCCGGATGACTGTATCCAAATCACCTTGCTACTTGTTAGGATTGCGAGCATAGTCACTAGGGTGGAGAAGCCACCTCAGGCATCTTGTTTAGACGAACCACTCACATGCATAAACTTTAAAGAAATTATATAAATAAATATTCTGCTAATTCCATATTGAAAGTTTATTTTGCATATATTTATGTGTATGTGGGTGCATGTGATCGTATTTAACAGTTCAGTGTTGCTTGCATAAATATATGTAATTAAGCAGATTTCAAATTTACAACTATACACCTCTTCTCATATTCTATTGTAAATCAACTTTCCACTAATATAAATATTCCAACTTATTCTCTCTCACTATGCATACATTTTGCAAATGATCTTTAGTTGCCAGGTTCAGAGGTTTGAAACACCTGGATTGCTTCACAATAGCTAATCATAATATTATACCGGTTATGTACATAATTTAAGCTATATATATATAAATGATTGCTGAATAAAGATTGTCAACCTACATTAACAGTTGGCTGACAATAAATGATATTCTGATATGAAAGATAACAGCAAATATCAACAGTTTTTGAAAAATAATATATATCCTGCTGGGTAATAGAATGTTATGTGGGCTAATCAAGGGATTGGTACTGTTCCTAATATATCCTTTTTCTCTCTAGTTTTTCGTTTGTTTGTTTGTTTGGTCATTTGTTTTAGTGTTTTTAGACACTTAGATGGTATAGGGACAATCAACATAAAACAATTACACCATGAATATCTCTTTGTAATAATTGTTTCAATGAGAATGTATGTTTGCGCAACCACATTTTCTATCATTTATGTATTGTTTTTGTAGATTGGGTCAAGGCATTTGATTTAACTAATAGAACAAGTCTATGACATTATTTGAAATTAGTTGGTTGTCCATAAAAGTTTAATTGTGTTGTGCAGTTTCTACATGATGGGATGAGAGAAAATGTTATTACAAACAATAGACAATCTGTGGCATTTGTAATGAAAAGTGGTGTCAAACAAGAATATGTCTTGCTCTAATGTTGTTTTCAATTTTTATAACAGTACTCTTTGGAATTGTTTATAGGTGGCTTAATCAAATGGAAATAAAGATACAATACAGGTTTAATTGTGGAATTTTTAATTAGTCTAAATCAAAAACAGGAATCTCATCTTTTTCAATTCTGGATTTACAGAATGATGATCATTATTCTAATTTGTGCCAGTTCAAAATAACTAATTTACAGAATGTTTTTAATGTTTTAAATGCAACATATAATGATCTTGATGTATTAATTAATGTTCAAAAAAACTCAAGTTTTTTATTAACCAGTAAGTTTTAGTATTTTAAATTATATCAATATTTGAATCTTTAATGCTATCTGAAAATAAAATCTGCTCTAAACTTCCATCATTTAATGAAAACAAATGAAATGATTGTCTGCAATACCTTTTTAGAAATATTAACATTGGTAACACTCACTGTCACTCCATGAGATTGACTTGTAGTTATTACTAAATTATTTAAAGTATCTATAGTTGCATTAGTAATAATAAATTTTTTTGATCTAGCAGACATTAAACCATATTGCCAGAGGAGTCTAATTTATTTTCTGCCCAGTAGATGTAATTTGAAAAATTTAGTATTTGAATTGTATTAATGCAAGTAAGCATCACTATATATTTGGTTTGTGTAGGCATATTGGTTTCACTTGCTAGAAGCACATGATTTATTATAGAAGATAGTTGAAAAAATCATAGATTATTAGACTCTGATATCAGAACAATGGTTTCATTAAATGATATCTCAAATATATTTTTAAAAAATTTGATGATCATTCATTAAATTAAACAAATACTTTATTAAAGTTCAATTACTTTAATTAGTAAAATCATCATTTTGTATTTTCAAGATTATTGCATCACTAGGAAACATTATTTTTTGGAAAGTGTGCTGTGGATAAAGTTTGAATCGCAAAATTACTTAATAATGATTGTAATTTAATACACTGTACAGGCTTACACACACCTGCACATAGGGTTTGAACTCAGACTTCTACATGACCCTCAATTCTCCAAGCCATCTCATATTGCTCACCCACCTGATCACATACATGTTGAAAAGATAAATAATCACCAATATACATATTTCATGCTAAACCAGAAATCATCTGTTGGTCCAGATTACTATCTCCACACATATATAATCAGTGTGACTAATGGTCAACATGGATAGGATGACAACCTTGGCACTAACATGGGCTTTACCATCATCAGATTTTCAGTGAAATGGATGGGTGAAGAATTGTGAGTTGGAATAGTTTGAAGCCTGTCCATTAAAATATGAAGATTGGCTATCTTAATATAAAGCTGAGCCCTGATTGTATATATGTGTGGAGATAGTAATCTGGACAACTGATGATTGCTATTTTAGCATGAAATATGGATATTGGTGATTATTTATCTTTTTAACATGTATGTGACCAGGTGAGTCAACAATATGAGATGGCTTGGATAGTTGAAGATCGTGTGAAAGTCTGAGTTCGAACCCTATATATTAATAATGATTAGTGAATTAAAACTGAAATGAAGATATGGTTATTTGTTAATTATGATTACTTAAAACTTTTTCTACTCATTGTTATCACCATCAGCAGTCACAAAAAAGTATAGCCATTCCACCTTCATGAGAAAAAATATAAAAAGACAAAAATAATAATAATAATAATAATAATAATTATTATTATTATTATTATTATTATTGTTATCATTGTTGCTATTATTATTATTGTTGTTGTTGTTATTATTATTATTATTATTATTATTATTACTATTATTATTATTATTATTATTATTAATTCAATTTATTTATTTAAGTGCAAAACAACAGCTTATAGCCATATACAGAATGCACATAAAATTACTAAAGGATATATACATAAAGCATGTTATATAATAATAAAAGAAAGTAACAAACAAAGAAGAAATATATAAATTGAATAAATTTAAATTAATCAAATATAATATTCAAATTTAAGTATATTATAAAATTTGTTAAAATCTAAATTGAAATAAAAATAATAGAAATAGCAATGGTAGTAGTAGTAGTAGTAGTAGTAGTAGTAGTAGTAGTAGTAGTAGTAGTAGTAGTAGTAGTAGTAGTAGTAGTAGTAGTAGTAGTAGTAGTAGTAGTAGTAGTAGTAGTAGTAGTAGTAGTAGTAGTAGTAGTAGTAGTAGTAGTAGTAGTAGTAGTAGTAGTAGTAGTAGTAGTAGTAGTAGTAGTAGTAGTAGTAGTAGTAGTAGTAGTAGTAGTAGTAGTAGTAGTAGTAGTAGTAGTAGTAGTAGTAGTAGTAGTAGTAGTAGTAGTAGTAGTAGTAGTAGTAGTAGTAGTAGTAGTAGTAGTAGTAGTAGTAGTAGTAGTAGTAGTAGTAGTAGTAGTAGTAGTAGTAGTAGTAGTAGTAGTAGTAGTAGTAGTAGTAGTAGTAGTAGTAGTAGTAGTAGTAGTAGTAGTAGTAGTAGTAGTAGTAGTAGTAGTAGTAGTAGTAGTAGTAGT
>JAQFVV010008600.1:0-26825 GCA_028023455.1 Epiperipatus broadwayi | reverse complement strand
TGTCATTAATATATTTTTAATAATTTATGGTTCCTGAGCAATCTTTTTATTGCATACACCAAACTAAATATAACTATTTGTTTTATTCATATTAGGAGGAGTAATTTGCATTATATGCCAGATATTTTTGAAAAAAAAAAAAAACAAAGACAAAAGCTAAAAAAATAAAAGACATTTATAATATTGCCACACAAAAAAAATATGTTATAGATTATTGTTCATTCAAATCTATCAAATTTGAAACTTTGAACATTCAGGCACATTTAACTAAACCATCATGATTTCTATAAAATATTTATTTATAAAATAGTTACATTATTAAAAAAGTAAAATCAAATCAGTATATTTATCTATCTGTTATAAAAAAGTAAGGTGTATATATTTGTTCATAAATGTTGTTCAGACCCAAAAATAAAAAAATAAAATTTATTATTCCAAATATTTATTCCCAAACAAATGATAACAGAACATTTTGGTAAAGAAAGCTTTTATATCAAGTTACTACCACATCAGCGTTGCAATATATAATAAACGTGCATATAGTTTTTAGAAAGCAAATTTTTATGATACTGTTGTCTTTTTTATATTTTAAATCAATTTTCATAAAAAAAAATAGATGTTGATTTTCAAGTACATAAACCATATAAAACAATGAACTTGTAATTTTAAATAAAACCTTTATCATCTGAAAAAACACAGAGAGAAAAACTGTGAGAATGGCATCTTATAAAATCCAGGATTTTTATGCCAGTGCATATATACAAGAATTATAATTTGTTTAGTACATAGGAATTGTTTTTTGACTTAATTTGTCATAGTATATCAATTAACTAAATTTTATTAATTGAAAACAATGCATTAAGTGGCCTTGTTTTGATAAAATGTTTACCAAAATCCTTAAAAAGCATGTCTTTATAATATATATATATATATATATATATATATATATATATATATATATATATATATATATATATATATATATATATATATATATATAAGTAATACATTTAAACTTTTTTTTTTAAAGTTACCAATATCTTAAGCAATATAGCCTAATAAATGATATTTGATTTTGTTAAGTTAATCTATATAGTATATTAAACATTATTTGGCTTGAAAAGATTGAAGCAATATATATATATATATATATATATATATATATATATATATATATATATATATAATCACTTATTATGACATTATTTCACAAGGGCTACCTAAATTCTAATAAAGCAGCATAGATAAATAAAATGAAGACATTTATCTTTTGCCTAAGCTGTATTATTTAGATTAAATTTGTTTCACAAGTAGCATTCTTGAGATAATGTAACAGTAGATGATAGTGATATTTCTATATTTGAATTTCAGCTAGCAATAGGCACCTGATTCCATTTCTTACATAGTTATGTTTAGAAGTTTTTAAAATTTAAAAAATAAAATTATATTTATTTATTTGCTGCTAAAATCATAGCTGATTTACTATCACACATCTAGTTTACATTAATCTGAAATTTAAATATACTTTACAATTTTGTCACTTATATATAAGAAGTTGAACTTTTATTTATGATACTTTATTCACACTCAATGTTTGTTTAGTAGGTATTGCTGCTGAAATATGTAACAGCAACTACTCAAAATAAGAGTCATAGATCACATGACTCTATTATCTTAAGCTTGTAAGTTAAAAACAGCGAGAATTACCAATTCCTCAACCAGCTTTGTTATAAGATATTTGAAATGCTTTCTCTAGCTAAGCATTTATCACAAAGCTTGTTGAGGAATTGGCAGTCCTCATTGTTTTTAATATAATATTAGATTTTAGAGAAATATTTGAACTTAAGATAGTAATGTATAACTGGCATTACTTCTTACATATTTGTTCCTAATAGAAAATATATTTTTATTATGGAGTTTTCTGTCTTTGGTTTACTTTAGTCTGAATGTCAATATACTTAACAACTTTGTAGCTCATGAGTAAAAGGTTAATCCTTTACCTATGCTGTTTTATTCAGACTTACATGTACAGAATATATATATATATATATATATATATATATATATAGTCTGTATATATAAAAAAATATATATATATATATATATATATATATATATATATATATTATTTTTAAAAAAGACAACACATACAGGAATATTTTATATGCAGTTAATCTAAAAACGTTTAAACAAACGATTTTTAATGCTAGTATGGGTCATTCATTTACATAGTAAAAAAGTAATTTAAAGTGATCAATTAATCACTTCACACTCTCATTTTCACTTAAAATTTGCCCAAATATATATGTTTGGGTTGAAAAGATAGATGGATTCATTCTATTTTTTTCCAAAGACTTTATCTTGTGTTTGAAATAGTGGGAGTATTCATTTATATAACAACATCTACAAAGCGCATATGCATTAGCTTATTGGTTTATTGGTATTACAGTTTATAAAAACATTGTGCTATATAAAATAAATGTCTTGTTTACATTATTTGTCAAATACAACTAAGGAAAAGAATTATAACGATATATAAAAATGCCATTACATTAATTTAAAATAAAAATTTTAAATTCGCAAAAAAAAAAGTTCGGAAATAAAAGCTAAAAAAATTAAAGAGTTGTTAAAGTGTATACGTATATATATATATAAATTATTAATCAATGTCTGTATTCCAATTATAATAAAATATATATAACTATTCAAAACAATACAATAATTAATACAGTAACAATATTTTAAACAAATATATACCAATTTAATAGAAGTACTTTCAACTATCTATGTAGTCGTTGTCAACTAGACTCAAATTGTATTAGAAAAAACCGTTACAAATGTAAACAAAAGCAATACGTCATACATCAATTTTCCCACAATTCATTAATTTTTATATTGGCTGTCTGTCTATTTATCAACTGTTGCTTTTCACTTTTTATTAACATAGCCTCTTTAATTTTGCGTTTATTATTATTTCTTTCAATACACAGAATTTTAATTTTATTAAAATCAAAATCAAAACCATAATTACATGTTACATTATGATCAAAAAATACTGATGGTGATACATCATCATTTCTAACATTCTCTTGTCTTGATTTTTGCACTCGTTTATATAATAACAAATGCTCCCTTGATCTTTTCTCCCTTGATCTTTTCTCTGGAAAGGCTTATATTGGGGAATCTCGATGTACATTAGAGAAAAGATCAAGGGAGCATTTGTTATTATATAAACGAGTGCAAAAATCAAGACAAGAGAATGTTAGAAATGATGATGTATCACCATCAGTATTTTTTGATCATAATGTAACATGTAATTATGGTTTTGATTTTGATTTTAATAAAATTAAAATTCTGTGTATTGAAAGAAATAATAATAAACGCAAAATTAAAGAGGCTATGTTAATAAAAAGTGAAAAGCAACAGTTGATAAATAGACAGACAGCCAATATAAAAATTAATGAATTGTGGGAAAATTGATGTATGACGTATTGCTTTTGTTTACATTTGTAACGGTTTTTTCTAATACAATTTGAGTCTAGTTGACAACGACTACATAGATAGTTGAAAGTACTTCTATTAAATTGGTATATATTTGTTTAAAATATTGTTACTGTATTAATTATTGTATTGTTTTGAATAGTTGTATATATATATATATATTCGCACAGATGCAAAACTTTAAGATTATTCCTTTTTTAAATAAAAAAAGGTATTTGAATGTACTTTTTTAGAAAAAAGTACAAGAAAAAGATAAAATATTTTTGTAAATAGAAATGATTGTTTTATAAATTAATTGAAAAGCAAACTAGCCTTTGGAGATCTTATAGGAAAAGTCAGTTAAAAATATAGATAAGAGAATGAAGGCCTGGACCATAACGAAAAAATGGAACAGTGACGTCTTTTGTTCGTTGAATCCAGAGGATCTTTATAAAAGGAAAACAATTAAAATTAAAACAGTTTTTCCTGACACTTCCAACTAGATTTTGTGGGAAGAGCTATATGACGCACTTGTCACTCTCTCTCACTTATTTTAAAAATGAAATGACTGTGATACTGGAATGGAACCAGTTAAGGCTACCTCCATAATATCAGACTGGTCTTCCATGAAAGTCTTAATGGGAATTGACAACAGGAACCGGGAGCTCTTCTACTGTAAGGTGTAAATGGAAAAATTTTAATACAAACAATTAAAAACTTTTAAGATTAAACAAGCTAAACATAATTGTTTTTTTTTGTTTAAATGAACTCTTATCTGACCTTTGAATTTCAAATTGATAATTAATATTTAGATTTTATACATTTAAGTTTGCTAAAAAAATCATTTCCATTATTTATTTTCTTTATATTTTTATAAATTATTTAAATGCATTAAATTTAAGTTGGGCATAGATGCTTGCATGGATTCGTTCACGTTTAATTATGTTTTTGTTTTCATATTTGATCAAAATATATAGACATTCGGTAAATAATATCTTACGTTGATTATCTAAAATGCATTTATTAGGATGTCTTTTTAGTTATTGGTGTTAATGTGGCATCTTATGATGAATGCCATTGGGTTTCTTGTGAATTCCCTCATGCAATTACATCAATGACTTTATATTTTGATCATTTATGTTTATTTTGAAATGTTTTTGAGCGTGTAATCTGTGTAGTCGATCTATGCTCAACATTAAAAAACAAACTTTTATAAATCCATCTGTGCGAACTTATAAAAATTACAATGTAAATTAAAATCTAAAATCGAAGTTAAAAATGTAAGTTAAATTTTCAAATGTAAAACTGATACTACAATAATTTTAAATCTTATATGTGCGTAAATAAATGTTTGTGTGTTATTTATTGGCAGCGGCTTATTTTATTGCTTTTTTAATATTGAAAATATTCTTAGATAAGAACTTATAGAAATGTTTTAAATCTATGCTTCTCTGCTGGGCTAGTGACAATGGGCTAACGGTCAGAATCAAAATATATAAAATAATTTTTTTTTAAACTTACATATCTGCCTACTATATAAATTTTCTAGGTTCAAATGGCCTAGTGGTACCCTGTAGTGTAGATTATGTGAAGACTCTTCATGCGACCATTATAATATATATATATTGTACCAAAGTACATTGATATTAAATTAATTATATGAGTTCTATGTTTTAAACGTATAAAAAATTAATATTAAGAGAATAAAATGTAAAAACTAAAGAGCAGGGGGGAGGGGGAATTTGTATTAAATAAAATAAATTGTAAATGCTGTTTAAAATAATAAGCTGTTTAAAATAAAAGTTTTATTTTGTTTAAAAGAAGTAAAAAAGCTTGTAATAAATAAATGATTTAATATTCTTCAAATGAATTTTTAATAAAATAATGAAGAAATTTCATTTTATCTTATAATAAAATAAATAAATATATGTGCGTGTGTGTATGTAATTTTTAATAAAAGTAGATGCAGAAGCTGATTTTATTTCATGAGACGAACGCTGCTGCTAATAAAGTTTTTCATTGTTTAAAACAGTATAAATAGCTCAACATTTAATCATTCTTGGTCTGACTTTCTCATTTTAATAAAATATTTCTTGAAGTAATATTTCCAAAAAAATGTTGCATTGTTAAAAACCAACGTGTTTGCAGTTGAACGAATCCGCTCTTTACACATTTAAGACCTGCGATTAGTTCAGAAAGTAATCATGTTGAAATAGACTAAATGGACAGTGGAGTGCCGGAATGCCTAACCAGCCACTAAAATCATACCAAATCACAGGATCTATGGAGGAATCATTTTACCAGTTGTCGATGAGTTAAGAAATAATTCCATTGTGCTGTTTCTATCATATTTTAAAAACATAGGTAATTATTTGACTTTGATATCTTAACATTACCGATCTTTTCTTAAAATAAAGATAGACTTTATTAAAAGAACTTTGAACTTTTTGAATTAAACTTAAAAAAAGAATAAACTTTAAACTTCAAAAGATAATATTTGCAATAATAAAATAAGTGAAAGCAGCTTCAATTAAATAATATTTTTGAAACAATGGCATGCACATATTTGTGATTTGATTTTTTTTAAACTTAAAAAAATAAAATAAAATATGATGTAACGTGTATAATTTATTTGCTAAAGTATATATTAAAATGCTTATTTTAATCTTTAAAAAAAGTGTGTGTGTCTCATTATAAGATAAAACAATTAATTCATTTTAAAATAAAATAAAAAAACACTTAAATTATTTTCTTAAAATATTTATGTTTATTTCTGATATGTGCAGGTAAGTATAAATATTTATTTTCTTAATAAAAGTAGGAGGAAAAAATCTAATCATTAATAATAGTATTTTCAGAAAAGATTTACTAAGTTAAATCTATAAATGTTTAGCATTCATTATAATGTTGTTATTATTAGTTTTAAAGAATTGAAGTATTATTTTGAATGGTTCGGGGAAAATTATTTTAGTTTTTAAAAAAAAAATAGTGGTAGCTTAGAAGAGGCAACGTTTGAGATATACCTTTCGTTATGTCTGTTAGTGGGTGGTTGGAACTGGTTGAGCTAGCAAGGATTTTCAGCTACCAAATTATGTTGATCAGATAGACATGCTAATTCTAATGTAATTAGCTGATGCCTAAGGGAGTTTTCTTTCTTCTTTAACAATAAAAATAAAGTGTTTATTTGATTGGTGTATATGTGGTAGTCGATTGTTGAAAGTTATTGATAGTTCGCTATTGATAATAGTTGACACTTTACCTGAAAAAACAACGATTTTCTGAAAGGGAAATTTAGGAGGACAAAATATAATAAAATATTAGTTAATATTTTTATTTGTCGATGCTTGGTGTTTGTTGTTTCTCATAAGTTTAAGTAGTAAATTTTAAATTGTAAATTTTATATCATTATGAGATTTGAAGTAGTTTTGTAAGTAGTAGTAATAGTTGTTTATTTGTTGTTCGGAGCAGGATGGTTCAATATATATATATATATTATAACGGGATGATCCTTTTCAGGACTCGAGGAAGTCGCATTTAGCTATAGTCGGACTTTGAGTCTTCTTATAGAATGCCATGGATGATGTTATTTAAAATATAATCCAATTCACTCCTTTATTAATAACCTCATTACTCTCGGAATTCGAGCTCAGAGTAGAAATTGCAATCGACTCTCTTCAGGCATTTCCACAAATATCCCATAGTAATGATAAATTTAGTATAAGCTATATATAACTTTTTTATAAATATTAAATTACTAAGTTGATTCAAAATATATATGCATGACCATTAATATTTATAAATATTGATTTTATAAAACGACTAAATAAAATAAAGAAAAGAGACCTGTTTAATTTTGAAATCAAGTTTAACACATTTTAATCAGTAATAAAAAACAAAATATTATCACATAAAAACATTAAAATTTAGAATTATAATCTGTGCTTATATACACTAATAAATTATTTAATATTCAAAAAAAAAATAATGTAATCATTTATATATATATATATATATATATATATATATATATATATATATATATATATATATATATATATATATATATATATATATATATATATATATATATATATATATATTGTGCCCTTTTGTATGGGTCTCCATAAATTGTTGTATCAATCT
The DNA here is from genome assembly GCA_028023455.1 of Epiperipatus broadwayi. Taxonomy (NCBI): domain Eukaryota; kingdom Metazoa; phylum Onychophora; class Udeonychophora; order Euonychophora; family Peripatidae; genus Epiperipatus; species Epiperipatus broadwayi. The sequence continues at coordinate 19,202 of JAQFVV010008600.1, read as the reverse complement.
ATTTAAAAAATTTTAAATTTAAGATATATTTAACTATATGATGTTAATTTTGTTTATAATAATCTTTTAGAAAGTGTAATTAAAGTAATTCATGAGTATTTGATATGTAAAAATTGTGCTGATGTTTGAAAGAGACGTTTTAATGGGGATGATAATGATATATGGTTGGGAAAACTGGCCATGATCAATACTGCATTAATAAATTTAATAAATGAATGTTTAAAGTTAAAGTTTTAAAAGACAAGTTAAAATTAAATGCATATATTTATTGTTGGTAAAAATTAATATTTAATAAATGAATATAAATATTTTAATTATTAGTAATACATAATAGAAGATTGATATTTGATTTTAATAATATCGAATTATTATTTTAAAAGCTGTTATAATATATTATTTATTTTAAAAATATTTATTTTAAAAAAAATGAATTGTTAGTTTATTTTTAGATTATTACAAGCGTCTGTAGCTCTGTTGTAAAACAGATGTTAGTTAGACACACACACATGCTTGGGAGTTTTTTAGTAAAGTTGCAAAGCTATTTTAAAAATTCTGTTATAAAATTTATAAATATTATTTTGGCTATCATGAAATAAAAATAAAGATAATTAATGTGAAATATTAAATCTGATTTTTAAAATACTGCTTAAAAACATAACGAATAAAAATAGACTTAGTTTGTTTATAAAAATAATCTTATAAAAGTTAAAAGTGAAATAAAGTAAGAAAGTATATTTTAAAAAAAATGTTTAATGGATTTAAATAAATGACAAAAATTAAGTTAAGAATTTAATAATGTGATAAATAATAAATATTAAATAAGTCATTATTTATTTTTAATTCTGTCTTGTTGGTAAAATATGTAAATAAGCTAGCAAGTCGATTGTTTAATTCACCAATCAAGTTGAGAGTTTCTTCCGGTATAAAACCAAGGTTCAATTGTTCAGAGGGGACTTGTGATTGAAATTCTTAAAGTAAAAGGTGCTATTAGAAATAGCGAAGTGATTATAGACGCTCTCAAAATCGTTTTAAAATTATTAGAGAGTAGTTTTTTAAAAATAATTTATAAAAGTTTATCGATAAATATGCAGTGTTAATTTTAATTATAATTTCCTATCATCTTGATCAAAGCTCAATTTACTATCAAATAGTCATGGAAACATCGTATAAGGATAAAATATATTGGAGACTTTATACTGAAAATTTAACAAACGCTGGATTGACTAGGAGAGTTATTAAATGCATAACAGTAATACGTTGGACCTTGTATAAATTTAAAAGCTGATCGTAATTAATTTTTATAAAACAGATATTTAAAAGTATGAAAAATACTTCTTTATGAAGAAAGTATTTGTAAATTATAAATCTAAGTATATAACTTAGTAAAGATAGTAAATAATTATGATTATAAAAATATTTGCCTTGTTAAGTCTTTATGGTTTAAAAGACTAAATTCTGACAGTTTTAAAAGGCAAATAAATTGGAGATTTAATAAGTAAAGAAATACCTGTATAAAAATTATTATATTATTAAAGTCTGAACGCTGGTCGTATAGAAGACTTTAAAAGTAATCTTACCTAAATATCTGTTACGGAATGCGCAAATCAAATATACATGGATATCCAAATCAAATCAATTAAAATAATTAAACAAGAACTTCATAAATTATAGACTAATACTAAAAAATAATAACTTTAAAATTTTTCCTTAAAGAAATGAATGCGGATCCTATAAACTATTTAATTTTATTCTTATGGTGCAATTGACTTTGACTTTTATTTTTTTTATTTAAAAAAAAAAAAGAACGTTTTCATTTTTTCATAAAAACTTTTAAAGACACGTGATGTACCGGAAAAGGAAGTAGTGTTTGGTGAAAATTTGTGCCTAGGAAAAAGAACAATTATAGCTGGAAGAAGACAACGTTGGATGTTATGTAATATGTTTTATTTATTAACTAACATAAATATTGCATTAATTATTGATTTATTAAAGATAGGAAAGGTACATTTACATTTTTTTAAAATAATAATTAAATACTAATATAATTTTTATTGCATAAAGTTTATTTTATAATTATACAACACATAATATTTTAAAGAATAATTGTTCGAGTGTAAATGTGAAATTATTTTGTAAAACGGAAATCTTGGAGGACATCATGTGACGGACTGTACATTGAAGTATCATTTATGGTAAAAATTGTGTAATAATAATAATAATTTGATGTATTTACTATGTTTTCTTTAGATCAACCAAATGTTATATGATTATTGAATGAATGTAGTAATATTTAAATAATATACACGCATAACATTAGTAATAGCAGTTTTATTTTAATATGCATATTTTAAATTGATGATATAAATTTAGTACAACGTAATATGAGAACCTAGAAATAATTATATGATTCTTTCGTTAATAAATTTTAATGTTTCTGTTACAATATTAGGAATTAGATTTTATTAGTGTAAGTTATTTATTTTTCTTTTAAAGTTAGTAAGAAGTATATAAAGTCTATATTTTTATTTTATTTTTATTAGATAAGAAAGTTAATTTTACATAGAAATTTATATCTTGATTGAAGGCTTATTGTATATAGAGGATGAGGTATAAGAGAGTTTGGATCGTTATTATTTTATTTTGAAATTGGTCATTTGTTTTTCTGAAATTAAATAAGGTTAAAATGACTTTTGTAGATAGAAGTTTTTTAAGAAGGAATAAGAATAACAAGTAAAGAAGAGTAATAATTTTAATGGAAAAGAATCATAGAATTTCATTTAACATCATACTTTATAAAAGTTGAAATTAGTGAATAATTTAAAATGTTATTTTTAAAAGAACATATACCTATTGCATATTTTGATAAGACATGTGGTATGACATTATATCGGAATGAAATAAACAGTGATAATCAATAATTGTTATTATATTACAAAGTTCTATCAGTTTATACATTAATTGATCTTTGAGTAATATTAATGGTACATTTAACACATACTAGTACATTATAATATAAATAGCAATAAGACTTAAGTGAAATAGCATTTTTAATTATTAAAGTTTGTTTATTGACATACATGCTACATGAATGATATTTCACATAAACCTTTTCTTATATTAATTGACAACAAATGATATTTGTTTAAATTAAAGTCATAAACTTAACTGAATGTTATTGATAAAACATTTAATAAATGTGTAAATTATCTACTTATGATTATGGAAATAGTAACAGTATAAAAATCTTGTATTATTATTTTTCTTATTTTTTGTTTATTTTCTTTGGTTCCATTTAAATGTAAATAGTGTAAATAAGTTATTTGTTAAGTTGATGTAAATAAATTTGTTTAAGTTGTTTAAAAGTGTGTCGAATTCATTATTTTACACCACAGCATTTGACAACAGATAATTTACATAAACATAATATTTGCACAATATGAATTTATTATTTTATTATTAGAGAAAGAAACACAATATTTTATTAATATAATTTATAGAAATGGATTGATATTAACCTATAATATTACAATGGTCATAAAGTAATTATAATGCACAATATAAGAGTATAAAATTATGTATTGCCACAGATTATTAAATTATAAGATTTTGGTCTATTTTAAAATTAAGATACTATATGAAAATGAAAGACATGCATATGATTTACTTATTTTCTTAGTGATTAATGGTATAATCAAATAGATAAGATTAAGCTATACACTAAAGATTATTATTATTGTTAGTTATTGTTATTAGAATAAGTTAGGTGTATTTAGGTTTGATATTAAATCCCTTATCATTCCTATCTACATGAATTATTATTACTTTAAGATAATTAGAAGAACCTGAGATCATTTTAATTATATTTCCTTAACAAGAGATTGAGATGTATTTATCTATTATTATTAAAGATAGTTTATTTATAAAAGTCATAAGAATGCAGTAGAGTTAGTAATGAGATAATGAGAAGTAATAGTATTCTTATGCCATTGAGACAGTGTCTTGGAAAGACATTGACTCAATGTAAGTCCAATTACCAATTGTAACTTCACTTCACAGTCTCATGATTTTAATAAATATTTATTTAATTAGTACATAATATTGAACTATATTAATTTTTGATAAGTTTGTAATAAATCTGATAAGTTATAATATTACAAAAATATATTAAAGATAGTTGTACATATTTTAGCCGAGCATAATAATTTAATTGAGCTAGTCATATTTTAAATTATATCATATATCGAGAAGTGAGGGTACATATATATATATATATATATATATATATATATATATATATATATATATATATATATATATATATATATATATAATTTAAAATCATGCATATAATAAATACACATGACACATTATAAATCTACCTATTGTGTCATTAAAATAATTCAGTGTGTGTTGTATGTTTATATATGATAACATCCATTCACACTAGATTAATAATAGAATGTATTCTGATATTAGTTATGTATGTTTAAAAATATATTATGTTAATTGTCATGTAAGATTCAATTTGAAATATAATAAAACATACTTCCAAATTGAAATAATATAAAAACGTTTTTCTTAGTCAGCTGTCATTTCTATCAGAGTATATATATCAAAATATGAACATCTAAATTTTATTAAATAAATAAAAAAAAATGAAGTGTTCATCTTATCAGTTCTCCACTTTAATATACAAAGTAATTTTTCTAAGTAAATATAATTATCCACAAACGAAATAAAATTTAAGAGTTCTTAAATTATACAATGAATTAATCCAAGACGAGAAAGAATACAGTTTTATATCCTTCCTTAGACGAAATAAAATGATGATGAATGTTGAAACATAAAGTTCATTGATCATCCTTCAAAGAGGCAATCCAGATATTTATTCTTTAAATATTTATGTAGTAAAATATTTAACATCTTATTCAATATAATACTCCAATATTAAAGCAGCTTTTCAAATGAGAATTACAATGATTATATTTTAGGCATTGATTAAGTAGGAATAAATTTACATGTTCGGGTTTAAAACATCAGTATAAATCTCTGGCATAAATTATCTAGCCAAAGAATATCTTTATAAATTTTTGTCTTCTTAAATTTATATTTTGAAAGCTCATTTCGAAGACGTTGATAACTTTTATAACCTTGTTAAATTCACTGATTATTTTTTTATAGTTCTTATAATATTCAAAGGCAGTAAATTAATTACTTGAAGCAGGTTTTCAAATATTGAATCTTCTTTTTTTTAATTTTTCTTAAATGTGTTCTAAATTCGAACACATTTAAATTTACAAACGTAGTTCTTGCCTTGATACTAAATAGAAGATTCTTCTTATAACAATATTAGTTCGTTTTTTATACTGGATTAATTTCAGCAAGCATATCACATAATCATGTGCACGTTCTCTATTGTTTAACATATACAATTTGTAATTAACCCCAAATGTTTATTTTCTTTGTTTCAACTGATAAAAATGCAATGTTGACTTAAGGCTTTGTCAAATGTCAAGTTTTATATTAACAAAAAAAAAAATACTATTAATTAGAAACATTTTATTTATGTGTGTGTATAAATAAACTAGAATTATTCATTTTTAGAATTATTCTTTTAATACTAATTAGTCTATATATATATATATATATATATATATATATATATATATATATATATATATATATATATATATAGCTGATACATGAAAAGCTTAAGATAGGTGTAAGTTATTTATATCTGTTGATTCGATATAGGCACAGTTAAATTCACAAAGAAACACAAATTGTTTTAGGTGAGGCTCATATGGTATTCTCACAATATATATATATATATATATATATATATATATATATATATATATATATATATATATATATATATATATATATATATATATATATATATATATATATATATATATATATATATATATATATATATATATATAAACATTACAAGCATAAAGCTAAAACTAGTCAATATAAAATCAAAACTACCCCAAAACCAAAATTAAACCAAACCAGCATAAAAATAATATTAAAACACAACCTAAGGTTTCACTGCTACAAGAAGACTTCTCAAGTGTAAAGAAATACAAAAACTACACTATATATATAATATTAAAAACTACCCACAAATACATTCACTTCCCATCCAAACTTAATATTAAAAGAACTCTTAAATAAGTTAATTGCTTCAGAATAATAAATTTTCAATAATAAAAACTCTTTAATTCTTCTTTTGATTTCATTTCTCTCAAAGAAGACAACCTTAGCTTCATCAAAATCAACAGTGTGACCTGTATCTTTTTCATGGACATACAAAGCAGAACTAAGATATCTATTTTTAACTCTACTTTTATGAACCTTTATTCTTTCATTTAAATTCAAACTACTCTGACCTATGTATACATTCTTACAAATAAACAAGGAATGAAATATACTACACCAGAAATAGTCTTTTTATCAAAAACTTCTTTTGTATTATTTAATAAATTATTCAAACAACACCCCTTTTCCAAGCAATTTTCTTATTTCCAAACAATTTACTATTTCTACACACAATTTTATAAGAAGACAATTTAAATGGCAAAGAAATAAAATCATATTTTCTTTTACCTTTACATCCTTACAAATATTACTATTAAATAAAATACTTTAAACTAATTTATCAGAGTATCCAACACTCAAGTAATCTTTATAAAATTGATATTTTTGAAACAAAGCTACCCCACTAGATTTATTTAATTTAATATTTCTATGACAATAATTCCTTAAAGCAGCTACTTTATGAGATACAGACTGATAGCTACCAGGTTTAATTATAGATCTTAATGCTTTACTTTTAACTAAATGATATTAGTTTCTACATTTCTAATCACCAAAAGATCTAAAAATTTTAACTCGCCAAAATCTAACCCCCCTCCTTCTAACACAAATTTTATAGAAGGATCAAAACAATTAAACTCATTTACAAATTCGTTCAATTTATCATTCTCAACTACAAATAAACAATCATCAACATATCTGACAAATAATTTTACATATAAACAATTCTTTTTAATAATAATTTCCTCTTCCATAAAACTAATATAAACTGAACATGCTAAAGGAGAAATAATATAACCTATTATCCACCCTTCCTTAATCTTATAAAAAATACCTTTATATGTAAAATATATAGAATCTTCCAATAACAAAAGCACATCTTTAATTATCTTAATTTTTTTTTTGAGAAAAAAACTTTTCTTAATCAATACAGACAAAAGAACATCATTACTGCTTAAACTATTAACAGACTGATACATATTTTCAATATCTAAACTTCCAAATACCCAATTACTTTCCATTTTAAAATTATTAATCTTATCAAAAGCCTCAAAAGAAGAAGAAACTGTGTACTGACCAAAATCAACAAGTTGTTTTAAAAAATTATTCAAGAATCTAGAAATACCCTCTACAACACTACCTGTAAAATCAAAAATAAATCTTAAAGGAAAACCATCTTTATGAGTTTTAATATTCACAAACATCTTAGTTGATGTAAAATTATTATGATAGCATTTTAAATAATCTACTCTAGTAAAAAATTTTAAATTAACCATTTTCTTCATAATATCTATCAATTTTCTTTTAATCAAATTACCTGGATCTTTATCTAACAACACATATTTACCATTATTTAATTCTCTATCCATTTTCTTTTTGAATTCATCTCCTTTCATAATAACAAACCTACCAGCTTTATCTTCACGAGAAATGATTACATCATTAGCAATTAACTTATTCTTAAGGTGTTTAATCTCAGCAGGATTAATAACAAATTTTTCTTTCCTTTTTAAACTTTTATTCAAAATCGATTGAATACCAAATTTCTGCTTATCTTTCAAAATTACTAGATTCAATAGATGAAATTGTATCAAAAACTTTTTTTTTGAATGAAATGGAACAAAATTAGGTCCTTTACCAAGAATATCTAATTCTATATCATTTACCTTCAAATCCAAAAGATTAACAAGTCTATCGTCAGAAACATTATTCTCATACCCTTTATCACTACAATAAATTTTATTATCTTTCCCAAACAACCACTTTAATTTTCTTTCATATATTTTACAATAGACTTCTTTTAATATTAAGGGTGGATGGGAAGTGAATGGACTTGTGGGTAGTTTTTAATATTATATATATTGTGTAGTTTTTGTATTTTTTTACACTTGAGAAGTCTGCTTGTGGCAGTGAAACCTTAGGTTGTGTTTTAATATTATTTTTAGGCTGGTCTGGTTTAATTTTATATTTGGGGTAGTTTTGATTATATATATATATATATATATATATATATATATATATATATATATATATATATAGCCTATATCAATATATATATATATAGCCTATATCAATATATATATATATATCAATATATATATATATTGATATAGGCACATATAATTTTATCTAAAATTATATTATTAAAATAATTGTTCATAAAAGAAAAAACATAAAATTAAACGTTGAAGAGTTTATTGCAGTTTGTTTTAAAAAAGGATAAGAATCAAATAGTTTTCTAGCGTTAGTTTTGAAATAAAAAAGCTACACTTAATTAATCAGAAGGGGAGAGGGGTGTTTCGTTAGAGAAATTAAACTAAGGGTTATAAAAGGAAGTAAGGAGTTTTTATTAGTATTCATAAAAATATAATTTAAAAAGTTAAAACATACAAATCTCTTTTCATTCAAGTTTAATTAAAGAAAAAATAATGTTAATACTAAATAGTAAATTGTATTAAAAATATATGTGCATATATATCTGCGATTGTCAACAATAGAATAAATGTTATTTTAAATAAATGAAAGTTAAAGAAGATTATCATTAAAAAACATGGCAATGGTTATTAATTAATATCAAACAACATTTTTGTATGGCTATTACTAATTAAGCAATCTTTCAAAACACGTTTATCAAATGATTATCACTGGAATTTGACAACAGATCTTTGCAGGGGATATTACAAAGACAACAAGGCACAAGTATAAATAGACCTTGTTTTATCGGACAGTGATCAGTTCACAAAAGTAATTGAGTAGTGCAGTTCAGAAATTAATTGAGTTAGTTAACAAACAAAATGCAGTGTTGAGAAGATTTTGGGAATTCATGCCTCTCCACAGCCTAAAAAGTCCGATGAAAACAGCAAGATCTGCCCGTGAAATAATGTCAACGTAACAACTTAGAAAATCTCCCTTAATATCTAATTGTCTCTGATAGTAATAATCATGAAAATCAGGAAACTCAGCAAGGAAACGTCCCAGCTGGCTAATAAGCATTCATAATGGAAACATTTTCACTGAAAGCAGCCTCCAAAGAACAAAATTCTACGTCTACATTAAAAAGCCTAGGTAAAAAACATTTGCTTTATACTGTAATAGCCATTGCATTGCATTAATTCGTACGAATCTTTCAAGAGTCTAATTATATGAACTCTATTTCATACATAAATGAACTATTGATGTGTGTGATTAAATTTCAAATGCTATGTAGTCCTTTATTATCATTATTACGTGTGTGCATGAGTTAATATGTGCATGATCCGTATATCAATATTATTAGTCAAAGTAGATAAATTCCCAGTGTTCTGTTATGAAAATATTCAAGAATATTTAAACTTTATAGAATGTTAATTTAAAATATGCGTGTGTTTTATTAGAAGTATAAAATGTTTAAATTTAGTAAATAAATGTTAGTTAATAAATTATCTTTCAAATTAATCTTTATTTGTCGGTCAATTCTTTTTATCAATTCCCTTTTATCAAGTCTTTTAACCACTAATTAAGTATAATCTATTAGTGATTACAAACAACTGAGCTAGTCGTGGATTTAGGTGTTGAGTTAGTGGCCTGTTCAAAGTGTGTTGTCTATTCTTTTAGTATTCTTTTAGAATAAGCAGCTGGCGCCCGTGTTTATACACAAACAAAAAAAAGTGCTTTGAACTTGGTGTTGATCTCAACAGCCGAGAAGAAGCTATGTCCTGGAAATGTAATGCTAGTTATATACCTTATAGCTATTGTTTGGGCATACATACTCTCCGAGTATGTTCTTCTCTGCCTAAGAGGCTGGTGTTTCGAATGCACACATTCGAACACGGTTCAATATATATATATATATATATATATATATATATATATACTGAACATAGTATTTTGTAAATATAAATATGTTATCATATGGATAAGAAGTTTTGTCATTTAACCTTTGCTGGTAATATGGGAGTTCTTGTAGATATGAGCAATACACTTTACAAAATATTAATTGGCATTAGTAAAAATTTAAAAATGTATTGCAATATCAATTGATCTATGTTAAAGCAGTGATTAAAACTGAAAGCAATGAAGAATAGAAATATAATAGTTTATAAAAAAATTATTAGAATAGTTTACTATTTTTAATTATTTTGAAACTTATTTTGTAAAAATAATAAAAATTCAAATGTTAATGTGAACCACAAAGTTAAAAATAATAAAGTTAAAATTAAGGGAAAAAACATTAAATTGCATATATTGTTTTATTGATGTATAGGTTATACATGGAGAAGATATTTACACGATTCCAAATAAAAAAAGTGAAAAGAATGTTGCTTTTGTATTGTGAATTTGGATGAAAAGGAAAAATAATTTAGGAAATATTTCTAATGTTAAACTACTAAAGAAAATAAATAAAACAATATGTTTTGAAGAAAGTATGAAATTGTAAAGAAATTTTATTGATTATATAGTTATAGTACAATGATCAAGAATATATTGGACTGTAAAGTATAAAAAAAGTAAACAAAGAAAAAGAAAGTTAGGCAATAATTAAAACATTTTGGACAAAATTTGCATCCATTTGAAGATTAACTGTTTGAAAGATAGCTAATAATCACTGCCTATCATTATTTTTTATATGTGTCATAATTCATTTTTAATTTGAGGGGATTTAAACCTAGACTTTCAAGCTGCCTTCAGTCATACTCCATCTTATACAACTGATACTCATGACAACATTTATATAAAAAAATAGATGATCTCCAATGTATATAATTCATGGTAAATCAGCACTCATTAATTAGTTGGGATCATCACCCCCATATATATATATAATCAGTGATTGGTTTATATTAAGATAACAAAATGTTCAAATTTCAATGAACAGATTAATTATCTTCTCCATTCTCCAACTCTTCAGCCATCCATAATTCATTTTGTATATTTATTTAATCATGTAAAGGCAAATTTTTTAGTGATACTAAAGTGCAACCTATAAAAATAGTATCCCAAATAGATACTTGATATCTATAAATTATTAAAACTACTGAAATTCTATAATATTCAAGTCTATTTTTTTTACTTTTTGTAAAAATTTATTAAATAAAATATTAAATAATAGAGAGGGTTTTACTTTTTTTATTTAAAAGTCAATTGAGCTTTGATTTAAGAACTTTCAACTCTCATATTCGTCACTATCTATTGCACTTAACTTTTGAATACATATTTTGTGTTTGTTTGTATATAAATATGAGTGTGAAAGTGTTAATTCTATCAATCAGAATGCTGATAGTTTAGAACTGAAACAAGCATTTGCTTCAAACTTGCAATATATCAAATAAAATTTATGATAAAAATGTATAAATATATTTTATAATATGACTTTTAAAAGTTTGATAAGACAAATTCAAGTTTTATTAAACTTTTTAAAAAAAAAAATTAATGCATTAAAATTAAGATAATATTTTATAAATATAATAAGCTCAAAAATGAATTGACAATAGAAGAGAGTCATCAATCAAAAAATGTCAAAAAAAGTATATTTATCCGATTTCCAGATATTCAAAAAGTTAAATTTATTCATCCTATTATAGTTTGGAAAATCTGAAACTTCCGTTTATTTTTTTTCTTCCTGCTATGTCCAAAAGAATAAAATCTTTTCTTTAGTATAACCTGTGGTCATTTGTCCACATCACTGTGGAGTGAAATTTTGAAAAATAAAAATGTCGAGTTTGAATGGCTTCATTACTTTCATCAAACTGACGAATATGAAAAATTGACCTTGTCAGAACTGATTCGCTCTGGTTATTTTATTTTTAATAAATGAGCAGTAAATTGTTCCAAGCAAGAAAGAAAAATGGATTTTCATCCATAAAATGAAAACAAAGAAGCAAATAGAAAACAAATGGATAAAAATTTGGACAGACTTAAATCCAAAAATATTGATCGGAAAAACAATTGGTGAATATGTTTACATTTATTTGCGAATAAAAAGTTAAGGAAAAATAAATAAAATATTAAAATACATTAATTTTATGTGTAAATAAAAAAAATACAAATATAATTTAAGCTGTAATTAAAAGGTCACATAAATATGACTTTATATATATATATATACACGTAAATTTCATGGCATAATAGTAAGGCCACCTTCTAGCCATACACATGGATTTGGATTAAATCTAGAAGAGAACTGAATAATAAATAGTATCTAGCTATTGTTATCCATATGGCAAAAGAAAAAAATATATTTTTTTTAAATCTTTATTATCCAGCAATAGAAAAACATTATTTCTCTTTAGATAAATGAGAATTCTTTGTCCCGCAATAGACCCATTAAATTTGGTTTGATCAATTTATCTCTACATGCATAAAATGAAATTGTACTTTAAATAATTCATAACAGAGATGTATATTAATAGATCCATTCATGAAACATACAGGAAAATATATTATTCCTTGAGTCTATCTTGGCATGTCATGAACATTTTTCTTTTTAACTAAGAATAGCTAAATATTTACCAATAAATATTGGGATGTTCATTAGATTAACTATAAAGTAATTATTAGGGGGAAACCCCAAGATTAATTACAGTATAAAATTATGAAGTTCTAGTCTAAACACAGGTCATGGCAATAGAAAAACTTCATAGTTTTTAATATCACATTTAAGACTTTTTGAACATTTAATTGAAGAAAAAAAAAATCAAACCAGATACTAGGTCAGAGAAAATCTTTTTACAAATTTATAATAGAAATCAATGAAGCAAGTAAACAACATTTAAAAATATGTATTTATATGATGTTTGTTCATTTTTATATAATATTCAACATATAATAATTATAATTACATTTGAAATTTTATATATGAAGTTTTTATTATTATTGTTCTTGTTACTACTACTACTACTACTACTACTGCTACTGCTACTGCTGCTGCTACTACTACTGCTATTGCTACTACTACTACTACTACTACTACTACTACTACTACTACTACTACTACTATTACTACTACTACTACTACTACTACTACTACTACTACTACTACTACTACCACTACTATTACTATTATTATTATGTTTCAAAAATATACTTTATTGACAAAAAGTTGTATTACATAGATTTTACAAATGTTTCACAATGGTTTTGCCACAATTACAAAGACACTTCAAATATAATGAATGTTTATTATTATCATCTATTGTAATGAGTGTCTGGAACATATATTTTCATGTAGCTAACTTATTATGAAGCATATAAAATGTCCAATGAAGTTGTTAGTACTTCCTACTGTGGTTATGGCAGGTTATAGGTTAAACTGCTCTCTAATAAGAGAATTGGTGACCACAAAAATGTCCAGGTATATATCATTATTATCTCATGCTACTGCATAACAAGAAAGTGCAACAAGTGCCCCAGCAGACAAACATGGTAAATGTGACTTAAGCACTGTAGGTATGTGTAGTCTTTGGAAAGATTGTGTTGCATAGTGGTTGGAAAAAGCAGGCTTCCTCTATGCATTTAACATAGTGTGCCACATTGAGTTTAGTGCTCAGAAGTAACTGAGAAAGCATGAGCAGGCTGAGTCTAATTAAAAAATCACAAAACTTTGGTTCCAGTGCCTATTTTTTAAATTGGCAGAAATTATCAGAAATGGAAACTGTTATTTATGCCATGCATGTGGAAAGTATAATCATTGTGAGAGTCTGGACAAACTAAGTTATATGTTTGCCAGTAAATATACTTTGAATTGTAAGAGACACTGATCTGGATGGTGCTACCTAGGATTGAGGAAGTAAGATCTGTGAGATATGACATTAAATGAGGTTTATCTATAGAAGTTAATTTCAGCAGATATTGGATGTTTTGGAACCAGTTGATAATAGCTGTTATTAAGGTAATGTTTTTGTGTATATAACACATGAATACTGTGCAAGTCTAGACCATTTTACAAGGGTTAATGATTGAGCTGTTTATGGATATTTATACATTCTTTAAGCCCCAGAGCAATTAATTGCACATGGAGTTGATGGCAAAAATGAACAGCTTTGAAAATTTGATAATAGGTTGTAGTATGCAATTTTTGTCATAGCAAGAGTATTGAACAGGTGTATCTTGGAGTACATTTATAGATATGCCTTAGAAAATGAGTTGGGAATTGACCGTACTGCATCTTGTAAATTTGTTTGAATTGTGAGTTGTATATCAAGGGAGCCTTGGTAAAGGAAAAGCCTAAAAATAAAGTAGGTTTCCTTTGGAAGACTTGGGACTAAAATACAGATTGTAGGCTGCTGTATATTTATTAAGAATGATTTGTAATATGGAACACTGTTTCTGTGAAGGCAGGAAGGTAGTGATGTCATCTATATAGACAATGCAGGGAATGTATTGCTATATGTGTGGAATTTGTATTCTGGTAATTTTATTCTCTATTGGTTGTAAAAGTATATTTAAATAGAATGTAAAAGGTGATGAGGCTATTGGTTACCCTTGTGAGATTAAGTGAGTGGCATTAAAGAATGGATAATTTCTACCATTAAGAGTGATGTGCAACCCATAATTAAAAGGTTAGTGATTAGGTATAACAGAATAAAACAGAGTGTTGATGTTAGTGAGCATTTGAATTAAGTTAATTGACTGTCATATTTCTTATTTTAGGTCGAGAATATAAAAAAGCATATATTTATATACTCATGTGTGTGGAAAAGTAGATATATAATTGTAAGAGTTATTTCAAGTTCTTCATTATTTATTATATATTTTAATCCTTTTATTATTTTGCATTTTTATTGTGAATTAATACAATTATTAAATTAAATAAAATGTGTCTTGCATTGGTGGTCGAGAGGTCAGCGTGACTGCCTTGCATTTGCAGGCAGTTGCCCAGGTTGTGGGTTCGTGTCCCGGCCGATGCTATGACACTTAAAAAAATAAAATAAAATAAAATGTACCCAGCCTTTGAAAGGCCATCATTTTGATATGTCCTATTTGAAACTGTCACTTTTTTTTACATTAAGTTCTTCATAATAAAAGTAATAAAAATTGTGCATTATTAAATCTAATAGTTGTAATTGTTTTTAATTGGTTGCTTTAACAAATTTTATTAAAAATTTAATGTAAATATATGTGTTTTTATTAAATCTAGCTGAGTATGTCATTCATCTTAACTATATTAGGGGATTGACAGATCATAAAAGCATTTTAATAAAACTGAATTAACATTTTTTAATATACCTGTTATATTCAACAGCAGAACAGTGCAACTATATATTTACTGGAGTGTCCTCTGAATATATATATAATTATATAACTGAATATCTGTAAATACAGTAATTAAATAATTAAAAAAATATTTTATCCACTTAGGAGCGCTTTTTCGATTATCCCAGTAATATGTGTCAATTAAAGCTTTGAAATGCTAACTTTCCCACAATTCCTTGCCTGTTACTTAAGTCATGTTTATAATTGTATATTAGCATAGCTTCCTTTATTTTTCTGTTATTATTATTTTTTTTTTCAATTTGTAAAATTTTTACACTGTTAAAATTGAAGTCAAAACCAGAAATACATGATTTATTATGGTGGTAAAAAACAGATGCTGAAATATTATTATCTACTATGCAATTTTATTTTGATTTCTGAACATGTTTTAATAATAGCAAGTGTTCTTTAGTTCTTTTTTCCAATGTACATCTAATTTCACCTATATATACATTGCCATACCTACATATCCATTTATATATGACACAATTTTTATTTATAAATGAGGTTTTATCTTTGGAAAAGTTAGCATTTCAAAGCTTTTGTTGACACAGATTACTGGGATAATCCAAAGTGCTCCTAAGTGGATAAAATATTTTTTAATTATTTAGTTACTGTATTTACAAATATTCAGTTATATAATTACCTATATTGCTTTGAAAATACAGACATCGAATCATAATATTATATATATATATATATATAGTTTTATGAACAAATGTAAAAGTTTTTCAGCATTATTAATAGTCCCAATTGCTGTTTTTGTAATATTTTTTTTTGTTAAATATATTTGTAATACTTTTTTTAATTAGTTGTTTTAAGATATGATGTGAATATATGTTGTTCTTTTTTATTAAACAGTGCTGAGTATGTCACTTTTTTTAACTATATTAGGTGAATGACAGACCATGAAAGCATAGGACACTTTAATGCTGAATTATAAATCACCATTTGTGACTGTTTCTGAAGCTGACTGGCACTGGTTTCATGAAATATACAAACAGTAGCTGAGCTAGCTAACTCAGTGCCAGTGGTTTAAATACCCTACCAGGAGCCACCAAACATGATATCTGAAGAAAGTCAAATGCCAAAGTAGTGACTGCCTCATTATCATTCATGAATGTGACAGCATTATTTCCTCTGGCTAAAAATTCTATCATTTTTATAATATTTTTTTAATTGGTTGCTGTAAAAAATTTTTTTTAAGAATTTAATGTAAATTTAAAAATATTTTAAACAAATGTGAGAAATTTCTTCATTACCTGTTCTGTTATATATGTGAATTTGACAGTATTATAATGGAAAACCAATTTTTTTTTTGGTGAAAGATATGTTTCATTACGATTTTGACAGGTGACATTGGACACACTTTTGTACATTCACCAATCAGATAACAAAGAAAATAGGGATTATATTATACATTAAAAAATTGTTTTTTTTTTCTCATAATAAAACTGTATGTCTACATTTGCATCCATCTTTATAAGTACCAAAAATTATACAAAAAATATTTTATATTGTAAAATAGAATGTATATGCTGTTTAGAATGATAGACAAATGATAAATTATATATATATAATTTATCATTTGTCTATCATTCTATATATATATATATATATATATATATATATATATATATATATATATATATATATATATATATATATATATATATATATTATACTGCAATGAATAGTGGTACATATTGTCAATAATTTTTCTAAAATTATTAAAAAAATAAATTCTATAAACAACTTAAAGATTTTAAAATTAAAATTGTAATGAATAAAATCATTATGGCTAAAATATGTTTTGTAAAAAGAAATGAAGAATGTAATAAATAATATGTAAGTCAGAATAAGTTTGAAATTGCTGTTTATAAAAGTTTAGAGTTTTTTTTTAAAAAAAAGAAAATACAGTTAACCCAGGAGAAAATTAAAGACTGCATCATTTGTAAAGTTTTATAAGTTAATTTAAGAGTAATTTGGAGGAGAGAATTTACCTTAGAAAAGTCAAAACTATAAGAGTGTAAAAATAGATCTTTTACATAAAATTAAAATATTCTTTTAATTTAATTTAAAGAAATGAAACTATATGTGTGCATGAATAAATATTGTATTTAGATATAAAGAAAATAATAAAATGTGTGTGTGTGATAAAAAAATATGAAAGTTAAATATTAAAAATAAATGAAAGTTTATAAGTAAAATTTTTTCTCAAAGATTGCATATACCCATAAGCTATATAAAAAGAGGATTAGAAATGGCTACTAATAAAAATTCATAAACAACAGGACTAATTAAAATGCATCTTAAGAATTTAATCAATGCAGTGGGAAAATTTTAAAACTATTTAAAAAAATAACAACAAGATCATCATATAAATAGAGCCAAAAATTCATCAAGAATCATTCACAAATCTAGAGTCTATCAGATATCTAGAATATCTAAAGTCAATCACCTATTACATTTTTTCCAATGAATACAATGCAGTGTTAAGCAGTTTTCAGAGTATGTGATGAGCTCCAACCTCCATCTGCAAGAATATCAGCAGTCTGCCCATCCAATAATTTGAAGCTGCCAGAAATGTCTAATTTTCTAAATAGAAGAAGCACAGAACCACAACAGAAGGCTAAAATCTAAACAGTTGGTAAAACACAGACAGCAGTAAATAATTTGAAGCCAACACATTCAGAAATTCTATAGATATTAACATTTTTATTTTAATTCTTGATATTAATTAATGTAGCCATTGCAATCTTTGAAGCCTCCCAGAGTCAGTCTAATAAATAAACTCTATAGTCAGCATAAAATGAACTATTTATATGCCAGTTGATATAATAAACTGATAGCAGTAGAACTTTGACAAATTGTACAAAACAAACAGCTTATATGATAGAATGTGTGTGCATTATATATTTTGTACTTATCTTTAATGGCTTTACGTGTATATTACATTACTATTGCATGATTTATTACTGTATATGTGTGCCTGAGATATTAGAAATCATTGTTTATATTTAATTAAAAAGATTTATAAAATTAGTTTACAAGATATATGAAACATTTTATTTAAAATAAATTATTCTACAAATTAGTATTTGTTGGTCAATTTCTTAATTATACTACTAAAAAAACAATTTAGAAGAGAAGTTATAAAGCAATAATTTATTACATTATTTTTTTGATTGAGCTATTTGGAATGTCTTAAGCACTGAATTAGTTTACTGTTATTCAGAGCTTGTTAACTACTTTAGGTTAACTGGAGCCTGAAGTGAAGTATGCATCAAAACATAAAAAAGTGCTTTGAATAACAGGTATTAAATCCAGCAGTCGAGAAGATCCATGTTTTTTAAATGTGGTTGCAGTTATATATCTTATATAGCTTTGGCCTGGTTATAGGGACCCTCTGGGTATTATGCTTCTCAGCCTAAGGAATCAGTGGTACAAGACTTAAATTACAGTTGGAGTAGATCCAATTTATAATAAATAAGATAATAACTAATTGTATCCTATTTTTTTTATAAAACAAGTTTTACAATTTTGCTTTTTACAATTTTTATTTCCATTAAGGAGTAAAAATTTCTGATAGATGATGTTTTCTTCCTACTCAACCTACTACCCCTCCCCAGTTATATATATAT
>JAQFVV010008599.1:884-26829 GCA_028023455.1 Epiperipatus broadwayi | reverse complement strand
GGTTATAATTTCTCCTTATTTGTAATAATAAAAATACTTAATTGTAAATATTAGAGAAAAAAAGAATATAGTTAATAATAAATTTGGCTGAACGTTTTCGAGGAACCGTGCCTCATACTCATAGCCTTAGTGAAAATGTACTTAATATATGTAAATGAGAATATTCAAATGAGTTACTGTTACGTAGCCCATTTTTTCGAGATGTCGAAGCACGTGTCTCTTCTGTTGATTGCATGGATGTCTCTGTTAATGTAGAATGCCTCCTTTATTTTCTCCTGTAGTCGTTTGGTTCTGAGCATAAAATAACGGGGTTAGCGGGTATGAAATTGTGCCCTGATTGTTTAGTATGTTCAAAAAATGCAGAAGATGTACTGCTGTTCGTTTGGGCTCTGTTGAAGGTGTACCGATGTTGAGCCAATCTGGTGTTAATTGTGGCTTTCGTTTCACCATAATATGTGGCGTGGCATCCGGCTTGGGGCAGGAAATGGAGTACACCACATGTGGGGTGAGCACTGGATCAATGTAGTCTTTGGAATTATTGATCAACCTATTAGTGTTGGGTGGAGTTCTGAATATTATGCTGAATTTGTTGCTCAAGGTTTTCGTTAGTTTGCTGGATATTTTAGGGATGTAGGGGACCGTTATTCTAGGTAGATTGGTGCGAGGCAATTTATCATCTATTGTGCTGTTGAATTTCATGACTTTCCTCCTAATGGTTTTGTATTTGAATCCTGCTGCCAATAGGTCTTTAATATAATTGTTTATATTTTCCTTCCTATGTGCTTCATATTTACACAAGTGATAGTTTCTAAACATAAATGCTTTGAGACCTGCCGAATTTGTGCGATGCGGGTGATTTAGAATTAGATGGATGCAGCTTCCGATTTCGAATGGTTTAACAATCATTTTATAATCTATTGAGTGGCTGGTCTCTTGACAAAAAGGTCGGAGATATTTGAGTTTATTACTGTTTTCATATATATATAGACACATTCCAAAATATTTCAACAATAACCCAGACTTCATATTTTTACGATATGTAGATGACATTTTCGTTATAGCATCTAAAAATAATATTTTAAATATACAACGCGAATTACAAAGCACAACTAAACTATCTTTTTCTATTATATATGAAAACAGTAATGAACTCAAATATCTCGACCTTTCCTTGTCAAGAGACCGCCACTCAATAGATTACAAAATGATTGTTAAACCATTCGAAATCCGAAGCTGCATCCATCCTAATTCTAAATCACCCGCATCGCACAAATTCGCAGGTCTCAAAGCATTTATGTTTAGAAACTATCACTTGTGTAAATATGAAGCACATAGGAAGGAAAATATAAACAATTATATTAAAGACCTATTGGCAGCAGGATTCAAATACAAAACCATTAGGAGGAAAGTCATGAAATTCAACAGCACAATAGATGATAAATTGCCTCGCACCAATCTACCTAGAATAACGGTCCCCTACATCCCTAAAATATCCAGCAAACTAACGAAAACCTTGAGCAACAAATTCAGCATAATATTCAGAACTCCACCCAACACTAATAGGTTGATCAATAATTCCAAAGACTACATTGATCCAGCGCTCACCCCACATGTGGTGTACTCCATTTCCTGCCCCCAAGCCGGATGCCACGCCACATATTATGGTGAAACGAAAGCCACAATTAACACCAGATTGGCTCAACAATCGGTACACCTTCAACAGAGCCCAAACGAACAGCAGTACATCTTCTTGCATTTTTTGAACATACTAAACAACCAGAACATAATTTCATACCTTCTAACCCCGTTAATATTTATGCTCTAGAACCAACTACCTACTACAGGAGAAAATAAGCGGGAGGTATCCTTCACATTATCAGAAAGACATCCTTGTAATCGTAACAGAAGAGACACGTGTTCGTACATCTCGAAAAATAAACTACGTAACAGCAATTCCATTTGAATATTCTCATTTACATATGTATCAAGCAAGATTTTCACTAAGGCTATGAGTATGAGGCACGGTTCTCGAAAACGTTCCCAGCCAAATTTATTATTAACTATATTCTTTTTCTCTAATATTTACAATTAAGTATTTTTCATGTAATAATTTTGTTGATACTACAATTGAGTTTAATCTATGCAAAATTGACAGTAGGGAAAATTTAAATTCAAAAAGTCTTTAACTTATTTTAATGGGATTTTAATAATAGATTAAGATTTAAATTTAAAAAAATTATCTGCCTTACGATGTGAAGCAACTCTCCAATGTACAAAAATTAAATTAAAAAAAACTGCAAAACTTTGGAAAAAACTATTTTAACTTCTGCAGTCATACAAAATAATTTTTATTAACATCATAATAACAGAAAAAGTAATTTTTATATTTAATTTTGTCATTTATTTAATATGCTTTTTATAAAAAATGAAGTATTTACTTTCACCATTAAGTTCCTTATTAATACATTTGTTCCCTCTATTTGAAATATTTGCATTTTAGCAAAAAAAATATTTATTGACATTTGTGTAATTAAGTGGTTGCTCCTATTTTTAATATTTCTAAATATATGTCCATTATTTGAAATAATTTTTTTGCGATTTTTTTTTCATTAAAAACAGTTTTTTTAGTCTGAAGACTTATTGCTTAATTTTGTTTATAAATTCGTTTTGGTTATTACGAAAAGTTAGAATTTTTTAAGATAAATTTAGTTTCTTGAGTTTTAATTCTTTTGGTAAAAATTTAACCAAAATATAAATATTTCAAAGAGAAATATTTTTTTCTTCCAAGAAAATAACTGAAAAATAAACATACATAAAGAGAAAATTAGTCTTGTGAATGCTTTTTACAAATAACCAATTAACATATTTACAGTAATCTTGTAAATTACAAGTAATTACTCATTATTTTATCTGTAATTTAATTGGATATAAGTGCAATTGTTTTATGAAAATGAAGTTAAAATAAAATATAAAAATATTTTTAAAAATCTTTAAAAATGTAATATGTATAATAAAACATTATTAAAAACATATTACCAAAAATAATATGAAAAAGTCAGTATTAGACAAGACTATTTAAATTCCAGATGAGAAATTACATTTTCCTACCTATTTCATCGTCTAGTTAAAAATTAAATACAAATATAATACAAATAAATTAGTTGCTTTATTTTTCCTCTGGGGAGTTCATAAAGTATACTGAACAGAACATTGGAGGCCATAGCAGTTGCTTATATACCTGAATTTCAGAGGGCATTATCCTTTTATTAGACTAAATTACACAAAAATGATACACTAGTAGTAGTATAATGATAATAAAATATGGCACTTAAAAATACATCCATTTAAATTATGGATTAAATTTGGATGTGAGAAAAATCAAGTCTCTTATTTTATAATAAGAATTAAATTATATATATATATATATATATATATATATATATATATATATATATATATATATATATATATATATATATTGTGACCTCAACTTTCTCTGCACACTATTTTACTTATTTAACCTTAACAAACTCTCATTTATTTCAAGTAGCTAGTCAATTGAATTTTATACTAACTTTAGGATCAAATATACATGGGTGCCAAATTGCAGCTATAAATTGTAATGTCCACCAGAGATCATCATCATTAGCCATATTTAGGACTAGAGAAGATACTGGAGAAAGTAATTCAATTGTCTCTCAAAAAAAATAATAACAATAATATTGATAAAACCATTCAATCTATGTGGTCTTAATTTCAAACCTAGCATTAGTCATGCAAATATTTCATGATAAATTTATTATAAAATTCATAATAATGAGACAACTTTCTTCCACACCTTTATTATAAATATCTGATCTCTAGTGGTAACTACAGAAAATATTATATACATTTCTCATTTATATCTGACTGGAAATAAATCAGTAAATGATGCAGAGTACTCATAATCTATGTTCATAATATAAAATTATTATTTAATTTAATACTAGATAAAAATTATCATAAATAAATCCCTCCCATTTAATTCCATTACTTTATTTTTCATTCTCAGCATCCATCACTTTTATTAGCTACAATTATATAACACGGAATGTCTGTGTTATGTTCTCTAATCTGAAAATCTTTAATCCTATTTCCTTAAACTTATAAATATCTTTTGATCAACTATCAATTCATGATCCCTATTTTAATAATAGTGTAATAATTTTTTGATAATATGTTACTTGACTTCCAAACTAGCTCTTATACTAATAATCGAACTGCTCTTTTTCAAGGTCTAGATCTGTCAAGAGGTACACTTTATAAGCAATTACATTGTAATGGATATGATCCCAAATATGTTAAAATAAATTTTAATACGAGTTTACTAGTGGGAATCACTCTAAACACCAAGAGCAGGAAAAAGATTTATGTCTGCTCCCAATATCCACAACATTACAACGAACCAAAAGATTAAATTTATTAAACTTAATTTAACTATTCCCTATCCTTTTATTCTATTATATCTCATCTATTGACCAAATTTCAATTACTAATTTTAAATCTATCATATTTTGCCAAAGTAAACTATGGAAGTAGAATATGGACATTAATCATATAAATCGATCAAAAATTACGTATGAAAGTAAAATACGGAAATAAATCACAAAATTAGATTCTGCGAATTAACTATGAAAATAAATCATATGAAAATGAATTATATCAAAGTGACTTATACAAAAATGAATTATGTGAATTGAATATGGAAACAATATAATAATGACTACAGCAAATCGATCGTGGAAATAAATTATCAATATAAAATTAATTATGTGAATCGAATATGGAAACAATATCATAATGACTACTGCAAATCGATCGTGGAAATAAATTATCAATATAAAATGAGTAATTAAATTTAAATATGAACTAATATTACTTTAAATATAGATGCTGGAGGCAGATTCTGGAGATATTTGAAACATCAACGCACAAGACACAATGTAATTTTATAATACTCATAAATTTTATTACGTTAACAATAATGATAAAAATAAAACCATACTTAAATATAATATTGTTGCTCTCAAATTATGATTCAGATCTACTACAGACTATGGTTTGAATACATGTTTAAATTAACTAATTTTCTGAATGACTTATTTATTGTTTTGACCCATTATTTATCAAATACAAAAAAAAATAACAAACGCTTACACGCACAGAATCAGAATTCTGTATTTAACTTTAAAAAAACCTATATCTTGAAAGAGAAGAAAATCTATAAATTTCTACTTCCCCTTTATTTGTAAACATTGTCCATTGGACTATTTCAAAATGATATATTCGTTTCAATTATTCTAACTAGCAATGTTAAATAATCATAAATTTCTAAATCATTTCAACAATCAATAATTTTTAGTATTCTTATGAAGAAGGATGATATGCCATGAAAAATATATCTTTTACTGATCTTGCAGATGGGTTTAAATTCAAAAACTACACTCTTACGTTCATGCCAGTCAGATCTTTACGTTTTGACCCTATATATCTTGATAGGTCAGCATGTTGCCCTAGCTTGACGACCCTCAATTTACCATCATTCACAAAAATCAACACAGATCGGTTAGTTTATTAATTAAAATCTTTGTCATTCCCCAAACATATATACATCTGACTGAATCCTTATCCTGTCAGGGCAACTTTTATTCTGTCCCACGTAAGAAAACACTCTCTATATCCTTCATCCCATGCAGTATTTTACACATGCACACATCAGCATCTTGGTAAGGGAAATTAAAAAAACAAAACAACAACAACTCCTAACTTCAAATGTTGGCTTTATCCAGAGAGAGAGAGAGAGAGGTCATCTCTTGAGACCTAAAATTGTGTTGAGAACTCTTGTCTATACACTTATTCAATATAGGCATGCACAACATTTCCTACAACTTGAACAATAACTTTATTAATAATTCCCTATCTCAACAAAATAAATGGAGTGAAACTCGATCATCTCCTACTGCCATGGTAAATAAATCATGAGAATGCCATTTCCCATTTATGAGGTGGTAGGATAACTCTACCTCAGGAATAACAAGCATTTATTGCTTTATATATGCCCACACCTACATCGATTGCAATCCAGATAAATGACAAAGACTAACTGGATCCTGAATCAAAGCATATATGAATTATTTCAATTTTTAAACAGTCAAGCCAACAACATACATCCAATATTTTATTAATAACAGATCATCAACACTTATAGCATAATTATAGTTTTTCATACGATCATCCATATCACTTCATATCTAATATTAAGCACAAATTAAAATTTTGTGAAGAATAAAAAAAAATGTTTTATATCATTTCTCTCTTTTCTTTTTAAATTTAAATTTATGTAAGCATTTATACTTCAATGGGATCACAATCATTTTCCATTCTTTCCTTTAAACATTTTAAAACATAATTAAAAATAAAATTATTAAATTAAGATAATCTAGTGGTTAGACATGTGACATATTATATAAACAAAATGAAATAAAAAAAAACAAACGATATATGGCATATTATATAAATGAAATAAAACAAAGAATAAATATCAAACATTAGGATAGTCTCTTACCAATGTCTTTTCCTTTGATTGTATTCAGTTCACTTTACTTGGTGATAGCTTATATATATGCACACAGCACAGACAGTTATTTGAATCAAAATAGATAAAAATGTAGAAAGTTATTTTAAATCAAATGTAGCTACAGGATAATTAATAAATTTTAAAAGAGTTCTGTTGATTACCTTCCATTTTGATGAGTTTCTTTATGGATTTGAATTTATTTGTTTCTTTTCCTTCTTCTTTTCCATTTTTAAGGCTCAAATTATAGAGAAGTAGATTCTGATTACTAAACACAAATTAACTTTTTAAACATTATACAGAAGTTTGCTGCAGTTTCTTCAACGAATTTTAACTGGCAAAATAATTATGGCAATATGAATTGGTCTTTTCATATCATATAAAAGTTTGATAGTTCTCCCCTTATATGAATTTTTAATAAGGCAAATGGACATATTGTGGCATTCAGTATAAAATGACTTTTTAAAAGTTGATTTCTTCATGATTAACTTCAGGAAGAACAAATGTGCACCACTTAGATATGAATTAGAATTTCATATTTTGGTATACTGTAATACTTAAATACATTATTAATTCTGAGAAAGAAAATTTAAAAAAATTCAGAGAAAATCTTCAGAGATAGATTAATTTTAGTCAGCCAGTTGTTCCCAGTTAGCAAAAGTTTCCCTGATTTACTCTCTCCCTCCTTTTTTACATTCACAAGCATGTGGAAGAAAAAACATCTGTTAACCCTTCCCTCTCCAGGTGGTTCCTCTCAAATCTTAATCAAGATTCCATCTCAGAATGAACAATTGAACTATTTCTTACATGTCAATTTTGACTTTTTCTTATCTTAAACCTTATCTTTTGAGTTAACACATTATCGATTAATTTATGGAAAAGCAATCAAAAGATAAGCTTACTAACACTTTTTGGTAAAACAAATGTTACATTTCTTTTTTTTAGATTTAGAAATAATAAATCAGAACAGATTCATTTATTTTTTTCTTTTCACACTTATCATGAAATAATATAGAAAATTATATCAATTTCTATAAAGGAAAGAAAAAAAATCGAACCCATATATCTGTATTACACCCACATACATGTGCAGACCATTCAATCGAAAATTGCGTATTCAGACCACATGAACATAAAATATCCATCATAATTTCTAATAATTACAAGCATAAAATCAATTATAACTTCTGATAATCATAAACATAAATATCCATTATGATTTTCTATAACTCTAAACTTATGCAGCTGGAGAGCTACTTCGGTCTGGAAAAATGACTGTCAGTTTAATATTTTATTAAATTGCAGTTTCATTGGGTGTATGATTGATATGTAAGTATTAATCATATTTACTCTCCTGCTTGAGTGATAGGTTTTTTTAAAAGGTCTTTTTGCAAAATAACATGATTTTATAAAATTAGAAAAAATAATTAGAAAGTTTAAAAATTAAAAAGTGCAAATTGTAAAAGTTTTAAAAAGTCTACAAGTTTAACTAAGGGGCTCTTAATTCCTATTAATATATATATATATATATATATATATATATTAATAGGAATTATAGATATATATATATATATATATATATATATATATTGTAACAGTAAGAAAAGTAGAGCTGTTTTAACCTAACCTAGAGATGCAGATAAAGGGGGTTCGAACCTCACCTACTCCTCTAGATTGCTACTAAGTGACTTACTCCCCAAACGTCACTAGAATTTAGTCTTAATGTATGCCTGGTGGTCAGGGAGAGAAGAAACCACACAAAGGAATTTTTATATGTATAATGATCAGATGTACATACACATGTCACAAAAGAAAACAATACTAAGTGGTTTTATTTATAGTGAATGAAAGATAACAGAAACTTTTATTATTCACATTAAAAGAATTCATACAATGCTTTATTAATAGGGTCGCAGGCTATTTTCACTGCAACCAGATAGACATATATGAAAGATCCATTGATTATAATGATAAGAACAGACAAAATTTTACATTATAATTTTATCTTTAAAATATTCCAGCCAATGGAAGTGTTACATAAAGGAAATCAAGAGAGAGAGATGATTCATTAACTCTATGGATGGGGAACAAGGAATTAAATAAGTGGTCAAACTCAACTAAACACTCTGGACTAGTTTGAATCATAGCTCTGCTGATGATTAAAGAAAATGAAAAAGTAACCCACAGCAGGAATTTCCAACTATAATTGCAACATTTTGATGAAATTTTGAGAAACGTTTCTTAATAAATATAAATATACAAGACCATGCACAAAGGTGATAGCATATAGTGGTCTGTGAGGCTCGAGACATAACAGTTACCAAGAGGTTAGCACGAGACCGGATAGCTCTGCATCTCTAAGCTAGGTTAGAGAGAAAAATGGAACCTGTTCACTAAATGCATGACCTGGATTCAGGATTGGAGTTTTATTGCTTATGTCCAGTTACATACATTGAAGGGGCGGAGATCGACATGAGATCCAGAACATTTTATTTATTTTAAGATCCAAATGTAAATATGTTAACCTAAGTGAACTTGGCAAAAAGAAGCACTGTAATATATGCTGAGTGGCCCAATAGATCACCCGAGGCACGATATCATATAAATATGGTCAACGACCTTTAAATTTAAAAAAGAAATCCTCTGCAAAAACATATATATATTACAAACGCTCAACTGTCACTGAAAATCTGCAGAAAATAGTAACTTCCCCTTTATAAAATTCAGATCACTAAAACAAAAGGGCGGATATTTTATTCATTTAGTTGAAGTTTAACCAACACACCCCAGAGTCAATGCTATTTAATAATTTTCAATACATATTGTCAAAATGTACTCTCTCTTATTACTAAAATATAAATGCGAACGTTTTATTTCACGCTCTTTAAAATATAACTTTAAATTTGTAATCCTTCATTGACTAAAATATACAGGCATTTGAAAATGATCTTTCTTTTATTTATATATATATATATAAATCAAATTAAAATATTGAAAGTTTTCTAATAAAATATTTAGCAATTAAATCTTGATTTTTAAAAATAGAGTTTTTTGCACTTTCTATGATTTGCTTACTTTTCCTTCCAAAATATCTATATAAAATAAATAACTTAATTACTCTAGTATAATGGCAGAAAGTTAAACGAAGTAATTTTCAATTAAATTTATAAAAGCTATCCCCGCCATTATATATATATATATATAATAATTCCACCGATTACGATATAAAAAAAGAAAGAACAGAAAGCAATTAATGAAATACCATTTTACAAAATATGAATACATAGATTTTAAAAGACCATATATATATATAAAAAAAAAAACATAACTCTAGATTATTTGTAAATTACAAAGTCTTTTTTTGTTAATTGATGGTAACGTTACCGGTAACTAGATGGGGTGGGTCAAGATAAGTTCATTAGATGTTTCCCGCAGGTCTTCCCCATTCTTCAAACTTGTTTTTCTATGTTTTGAGGGCAGATATTCACAGATACAGGGCAAGCACTTTAGTTTTCTGGCTGGCTTGCATGGTTACGATTCCATCCTCAGGAACGGCTCAGGAGAGCGAAGGCAAAGAGATTACCCCCGCATATTGTCCAATTTTTCAGCAAAATTTCTTCCAACAAAATTTTTAATATTTCTCTCTGACCTTCAGCACAGGTTACCCGCAAGCATTAGACCCAGAACAAAAGAAAAGTTCTTTATTTATACCCTTTTTCCATTATGTTTTTAATCTGCTAATTAGTAGCGAATCATGCCCGTTGTTTCAAATTTTTCCTGTTATCTATTTTTTTTATCTAATTCAGAAAAATGTTTTACTAATTAAATTCCTTTTCTTAATGGATTCTATTTAATTAAAAAAATTTATCTTATCGAATTCTTCCAACATATATTTTGAAATAGTTGCAAATATAATTTTAACTTTCTATATTTTATTTTATTAAATCTTTTTTCTTTAACATAACTTCTTCTTTAATTTAGGCAACTATTTGAGAAAACGATAAATTTAGTTTGAAAAAGAAACATACATTCACTGTGGTTGGTCTTAGGGTCTTAGTTAGTCCACAGTAAATGGTGAAGCCAGCATATATATATATATATATATATATATATATGCACAGCTTCATATTCCTAGAACCCATTAAAAAAAAACAAATTAAAAAAATGACTAAAGCTACGGTTTTGCAGAGAGAAGCAGAGTGATCCAGAAAGAGCGCTCCTATTATACAGAATATTAGTGTATTTACATGAAATAATACTGATATGTGCAGTTTATAAAACAAACTGAAAGTTTATAATAATACTGATAAATAGATTAGGTACTTACGGATAATTTGCCTGATGACGTATTTGACCCACCGGTTTCCCTTCCGGTAGGCATCGCCGATTTTTGTATGACAACGTTGTCATGGCAACGAAGTGACTGGCGTGATTAATCCATCAGAGAGTCAATTTTTTTTTTTTTTTTTTAACCGCGAGATTTAAAATTCGGAGAGAGATTTTGGAAATTTTTTGATTTTTCTATCTATTGTGATTTTGCTATCCACTTGATAACAGTGATTTTTTTCCAGCACGTCAGCACCTGGACTCATATTTGAGCGAGTTTATGTGGAGGCAGTCGTACAAAGCGCTGCAATTTTAGAACATATATCCCAATTCAGTCCTCCACAGTTAACGCTATTTGTAAGTAATTTTAATTTTTTTTTTATAATAATTATAATTTTAGAATTAATTATATTATTGAATATAGACAATAAGTAATCCAAATGCATGTAAAAGTAACGTCACCATTAATGCCATATTCGCATTAAATCTTTATTTTAAATGTACAAACAATTTTTGTTAATATTTCTTCAATGAATTTGTAAATAATTTTCAATAATTTTTTTAATAAAATTACCAATATACAGTCCGTTTTTAAAATTACCAAATGCTTGTAGAAACTACGTCGTGTTACACCACATTTTATACAAGATGGCGATTAATGGTAGATTCGCATTAACTTTTTATAGATCGGAAGAGCTTACGAAAAAAATTTTTTATATATTTCTTCAATTATCAAACTTCCACTTAATTACATTTAATTTGTAAATAATTTTTGGGTTAATATTTCTACAAATATCAAATTATTTTTCGTAAATTCATTAGCCAATGTATGTAAAAGTAGGGCATGTGATCGCGATTAATGGCACATTTTTATGTGATCGCCATTAACGGCACATTTTCACTAATTTTTTGTTTCTATATTTTGTATTGACCTTATTTTGTATTTCATGCATGTAAATTTTCACTAATTTGTTGGGTTTTGTATTTTTGGGTTAATATTTCTACAAATATCAAATTATTTTTCGTAAATTCATCGGCTATACAGCACGCTTTTAAAATTAGCGAATGATCGCCATTAATGGCACATTTTCAATAATTTATTTTTTTATTTTGTATTGACCTTATTTTGTATTTCATGCATGTAATAGATCACCCGAGGCACAATATCATATAAATATGGTCAACAACCTTTAAATTTAAAAAAGAAACTCTCTGCAAATATATATATATATATTACGAACGCTCAACTATCACTGAAAATCTGCAGAAAATAGTAACTTCCCCTTTATAAAATTCAGATCACTAAAACAAGAGGGCAGATATTTTATTGATTTAGTTGAAGTTTAACCAACACACCCCAGAGTCAATGCTATTTAATAATTTTTAATACATATTGTCAAAATGTACTCTCTCTTATTACTAAAATATAAATGCGAACGTTTTATTTCACGCTCTTTAAAATATAACTTTAAATTTGTAACCCTTCATTGACTAAAATATACAGGCATTTGAAAATGATCTTTCTTTTATTTATATATATATATAAATCAAATTAAAATATTGAAAGTTTTCTAATAAAATATTTAGCAATTAAATCTTGATTTTTAAAAATAGAGTTTTTTGCACTTTCTATGATTTGCTTACTTTTCCTTCCAAAATATCTATATAAAATAAATAACTTAATTACTGTAGTATAATGGCGGAAAGTTAAATGAAATAATTTTTAATTAAATTTATAAAAGCTATCACCGCCATTATATATATATATATATAATAATCCTACCCATTATGATATAAAAAAAGAAAGAAAAGAAAGCAATTAATGAAATACCATTTTACAAGATATGAATATGTAGATTTTAAAAGACCATATATATATAAAAAAACAACATAACTCTAGAGTATTTGTAAATTACAAAGACTTTTTTTGTTAATTGATGGTAACGTTACCGGTAACTAGATGGGGTGGGTCAAGATAAGTTCATTAGATGATTCCTGCAGGTCTTCCCCGTTCTTCAAACTTGTTTTTCCATGTTTTGAGGGCAGATATTCACGGATACAGGGCAAACACTTTAGTTCTCTGGCTGGCTTACATGGTTACGATTCCGTCCTCAGGAACAGCTCAGGAGAGCGAAGGCAAAGAGGTTACCCCCGCATATTGTCCAATTTTTCAGCAAAATTTCTTCCAACAAAATTCTTAATATTTCTCTCTGACCTTCAGCACAGGTTACCCGCAAGCATAAGACCCAGAACAAAAGAAAAGTTCTTTATTTATACCCTTTTTCCCATATGTTTTTAATCTGCTAATTAGTAGCGAATCATGCCCGTTGTTTCAAATTTTTCCTGTTATCTATTTTTTTTATCTAATTCAGAAAAATGTTTTACTAATTAAATTCCTTTTCTTAATGTATTCTATTTAATTAAGAAAATTTATCTTATCGAATTCTTCCAACATATATTTTGAAAATAGTTGCAAATATAATTTTAACTTTCTATATTTTATTTTATTAAATCTTATTTCTTTAACACAATTTCTTCTTTAATTTAGGCAACTATTTGAGAAAACGATAAATTTAGTTTGAAAAAGAAACATACATTCACTGTGGTTGGACTTAGGGTCTTAGTTAGTCCACAGTGAATGGTGAAGCCAGCATATATATATATATATATATATATATATATATATATGCACAGCTTCAATATATATATATAAAAGCGATCTCAACCCTCACAAGTTCGATTGAGATGTGGCAATGCTGTCAAAATGTAACTATCACTGACATAACTCAAGTGTAACACATACAGATTTTATATTTCCATATAAGCTAAAACAATTCTATACTTTAATAACAGATTCAAATTTAATAATATAATAAAAACATTTTGCAGATTTATTCAATAATATGTGTACTTTGAATCATATATTATAATGAAAATTTTTGCAAATATTATGCTACATACTATAGCCAACATTAACAAAGTCTATTATAATATTCAACTGTACACATTTTGTTATGTCTATAAAATATTTTTAAAACTAAAGAAAAAACCTAATTAAGTGTAATTTAATTTGTGTCTTAAAGTAAGGCTAACAACTTTAAATATACAATTGACTAATGATTTATCTCAAGGTTATATAAAGTAAGAAAATAAATGCACAGACGTATAAAGAGTCTACTGATCCTCAAATACGTCAATATAAAAGGGATTTTATGTACATCTTACCCAATACTTTTGTAATTCAGAAAGAATCCATAACAATAATGGCGTATTTAAATCCGAAAAGATTTATGGGTAATATAATATCTCAAATTTAATGCTTATATCATAAATATGCAGAGATGATGCTTCATTAATAATGACAAAAGGGAAATATTAAAAACTGACAATTGCTTTATTATACATTATAAATAAATGATAAAAAAACAATAGTAACAATTAAAAGAATTATATAAAATATCTAATAATTATTAAGATCTGTTTTCTAAGTATAATTAAAACTTGTGATATGAAAAACGTATTATCATATAAAATATTGCAAAGACACTAACATTAAAATAGGATTATTATTTTTAAAATAATCCACAATTTAAATAAAAGAAAAGAATAATTCTCATCATAATAATAAAAGATAAAATGTTTTATATGTTCTTAATTAGTATGATTTCATAATTAATCAATTGTTACTCAACGTCACTTAATTACACTGGAAAAATTTCCATTATTTAAAAAAACTAAAGGGCAATTATTGATTAGCATACTTAAATAATATTTAATCACTAAATATCACATGATTACCACTTTTTATGCTTACACAAACTATTAACACAGAGGCAAACTCTCCTTTCAGTAGTGACATTCATTGCAATCCGGAATAATCAATGAATGCAAGAAGTTTTGTGCATAAATCTCTATCTAATGCCTACTCATCTGATATCCCCAGACTAGTTTCTAGCTTGTGACTTTCATCATGAGGGGTTATGGATCTAAGAGCTCTTCAACTAGACCTTAAGATCAAATGCAACCCTCCAGAATCCATCTTTTACTTTTTTAGTTTACTATAAAGTGTTGAGTTCAAAATAAAAACCGAATAATGTTTGTTATTCAAGCCTTATGCTCTTGTATAATCATATCAATCTAAATCTGGTTCAGCATATATACAATTTGGTGTCTTTGGTTCTTTAATAAACACAGTCACCATAAGACTATTGGGCAGGATTGATATTAAAACCACTAAATATTTTCCCAATAGTATTATGGTAACTGTGATTATTAAAGAACCAAAACACAAAAATGTATAGCTGCTGAATGGGCCCAGATCTATATGACTATTCAAGAAAATGAGCTTAAATTAAAAACATTCTGTTTTCATTTTGGTTTCAGCACTTTAAAATTAACTAAAAAGATAAAAGGTGTTGTTAGCTGGTAGGTTATATTAGATTTTAAGGTCTAGGTGCAGTGCTCTCAGATCCAAGACTCCTCACAGATGAAAGCCATAAGACAAAAACTAGTCTGAAAAGATTGGATGAATAGGCACTAGATACGAATTTTATGCGCAGACCTTCTTGAATCTATTGATTTCTCTGGCCTGCATTGAATGGCATTATTGTATAGAGAATTTTGTTTCTGTTCTAAATAATATTTACAACATATGACTTATTTATTCCATGGTAAGATTCTTTACTGGATTCATTTGCTGACTTAATTGTAAAGAGTGATACTCTACTAGCAAAATATAAATACATCATCATGATGTCTTATTACATCATTATAACATTTTTAAAATTCATATTAATATATTAGAGCAATACATAAAGTATTCCTTCCAAACTGATTAACCCCATTGTAACTTTGAGGATGAATTTAAGAACCATAAAATGTATAATTAAAATATAGCATAGTTTTATACATGTTTAAAAGTTATGGCATTATATAATCTAAACCTAAGATAAATTCACATTTAATTCTAATCAATATCCCCAATAATATATTTAGATTAAAATAATACCTGTATATTTATAATATAATATCAGAATTGTTGTATTATTTATTACATTTACAATAACAAAATTTACCATCTAAGAAAGCTGCAGTTATAATAAAGTTCATTAAATAATTCATCAGTTTATACTCTAATCAGTCTAATCGTTATAATAATTTCAAACTTGTATCCCAAAGGAATATTGATAATTGAGAATACTTTTATATTATTAGGAATTTACAAACACATTTAAATAACAGCATTCAAAATAATATAAAGCACAATTAATCTTCTTTTTTGGTTATGCAATTTTTTTTGGAAAGCAATATAAAGAGTAATAAATTCTTTTTAGCACATTTGTTAACCCAAGTTGAGTTAGATTTAACACATTAATCCATTTTAAGTTTGTTTTTAAATTTGACGTTTATCATCCTTAAATATTTGCATTTATAATCCATAATCCATTAGTGGCACTTAAATATTTAGCTTTTATAATCTATTATCTATTTCTTTAAGCATTGAAGAAAAATCATAGTTTGTTCTACAAAGCAATTTAATCCATTTGAAAAAAATGTAATTTTACCCAAGCATTTATACCTCTTTCATTTGAAGTATCTTATTAATGCATTAGTTTATACATTTTTGATCTATGTTGCTAAATAGTTATGGTTGTATAAGTCATCAAGCAAATGCATTATCATCCATAAACATAGTGATTTTTATTAATTTTGAATTAAAGTTAGCATTTTTCCAGTGACAAATTTTATAGAGGCCTATTTGAATTGAAAAATTATTATTTAGAGTTTCCTTCTATAATTACAGTTGAGATAAATTCACAATATATATATATATATATATATATATATATATATATATATATATATATATATATATATATATATATATATATATATATATATATATATATATATATATATATATATATATATATGCACAACTCTGAAGTAAATATCACTAACTTAAATAAAGTTGATAATTATAATTTTCCAAATATATCAGCTATTTTCTAGTTATTTTTAATTGAAGAAATATATTGATTTAATTTAAAATTGTTAGACAGCTTTACTTGAGTCAATTTATCCATTTTTCATTAATGATTGAGTGCAATAATTGAGATTTATTGAATAATAATTAATTCATTACAATTTCTGTTTTATCTGTTGTTCATCTTTTTTTTTGTATGATGAGAAATAATTTTGTGCAGAAAAGGCCAAATGCATAGACTGCTTACCTTACTTGACCATGAAGAGTCCTGAATGCAATAAAATTTTATAAAGACTGTCTGGCTTTTCCCAAATTCAGCTTTTATACCAATTATCACTGGATATCTGGATTACAAAATATTTTTCATCATGTATTGGGTTTTTCTTATTTTTCTAGTAAAATTTTGAAAAGAGTTGATAAGGTTATTACTGGGTAAGTGATAGACATTAAAATATTTTATACCAACATGGTAAAATTTTTATGAACATCGTTCAAAAATGAAGAGAAAGAAAATAATTTCAAACTTTTTCAATTGCTTTATTTTTACTTTTGGGTTTAAAATAATATTACAAACATTTATGTAAAATAAATAAATCATAGAACTATAAAGTTCTCATATATTTATTTCAATTAAATTTAAATTGACCTTTTAATAAAAGATATTATTTAATAAATATTCTAGGGAACTAAACAAGGTAATTAATTTTACTAAAGCTAAACACATATTATTTTACACACCCATGCACATAATTTATAAAATGTTAAGAACTGTTTGTTTTACACCTAAATAAAAATGTAATCTGAAATATATATTTTTTTATTTTAAAACTATTTTAGTTGTTATAATGTTAAATTTATAACTCTATTCTATCTTTTTATATTTAATTATTTGTTTTATGTGTTTGAGGACAACTGTTTGTTTACATAATTCAATAGATTGTTTATTAAGAAAAATGAAAAAATATGTACATGCATACATTTATATAAGCATAGATCATGAAATCTGCATGAAAAGTCCTTTTTTTTAAATGTTTTATAAAATTATATTTTTCTTATCAACATTAATATGAAAGACTTTTAAACAATGGTGTTGATTATACAATATGCTGTCTAACCAAAGAAAGTGACGAATGTATGTTGCTTTAACTATAAAATAAAGCCATGACAATGTTTGCAGTTTTTAATTTATAGTAGTCAATTTACTGAAGCATCTGTAAGGTTACAATATATATTATTAAACTGAGGGGGGTGCAAATCTCTCAAGCGCTCAGTTTGATTTCAAACCGTCTGTGCTTTATAAAAATAAATATATATTCTGAAAATTTTTGGGGTACTAAAGTTATGAAAGTCATAAATTAATGTTAAAAATCACTTATGATTATTTTTGTTCTCATTGTATACATATACAAAACTTCCAATTATTTAAAAAGAATCATATATATATATATATATATATATATATATAAAGTATGGGTAGCTTACATTTTTAATCTTTGTTTACTCCACCACCAAATCAAGCTCATTTCTGTATATGTATATATACCATATGAATAATTGATCTGCAAATCATTTACAAAAAAATAAATGAATGTATTTATAACAAGTTGGATATCAAAAATCATTTGTTTGTTTCACTTTTTAATCTTGTTTGTGTTTAAAGAATATAAGAAGTTCAGAAGTTATAGAGATTATTTTTATGAAGAGATGTTTATTGATGTATTTGCTTAAGTTTTAGAGTTTATACAGAGTGTTTTTGATAGGCAGGGTTAGTTGTGTGAGAGAGTAGTTATTAGGAAATCTGTAGTGTTCAGGATATTTTAAATATCACTTGTAATACAGTTAATGTGGGTCTGCATATTTTTGTGGATCTCATGGTAGAGTAGCATTTTTCTGTAAATCTGCAAGTGCTCAAACAGAAAGCTGAGATGGAAATTAAGATGAGATACAAAAAAGGAGGGCTTAAGTTCTTTATCAATAATATCATTTTTTTCTTATAGTTCTAGATGTCAATCCCTCACTTTCAATGACTACTATCACACTAGTTCCCATATTATGTTTAATACTTGCAAAGTTAAATGATGAATAATAGCTAGACTCATATGTGATTTTCTAGAAGTCGTAAATGCAAATAGAGCAACCCATATTAGACAAATGATAGATCAAAAGAGTGTTGCATAAAGATTTATGGAATGTGTTTATATTCCAAACTTTTGTTAGAGATCAAATTATAGTGCATGGATGAGAGTAATATGAAAGGTAATAATAAGAAATAAAGCCTGAATGTGATAGATATTATTGAAAATAAAATAAATGTAAATAAATAAATAACATATTTTACATTATATTGGAATAATGTTTATTTTGTATTTAAAAATAGTCATAAATGTAACATTATGAGTTATTGGAGTTATTATGAAAATTGTCTTATGATAAAGTATTTAAAGAAGAAATTATTTTAGAACATTTTTTTATTAAAATGTATAATATAACATGTAAGGTAGTTGCATTCTAAATATGTGCAACTTTATGGAAATATTCTGGCATTACTTAAGTAAATTACTTATCATAGAAGAACTTTTTTTATGAAAATGCTATAATTATTGATATGTTTATTATAATAAGATTTTGGAATGTATTAATAGTTATAGAATTAAGGAAAAATACTCTGATAATAATAGAATATTTTTTATGAAAGTGTAAAATTATTCAAATATTGGGTCTAGAAATAAGATAGATTGTTTTAATAATATTAAATTCAAACTGAAAAATAATATTAAAAAAAATTATGTTGAAATTATTTATTTCTTGTGTAAATATGTTTTTTGAATGTTATCATTTTTAAAATTATATAATGTTTTAATTTTTCTTAAATCTAATATTTGTAGATTACTGAAATTTTATATTTGTTGTTTTAATAAATTATAAATGTTGTTTTTAATTAACAAAATGTCTAGATTTTCTTTTCTTGCTGTGTCCAAATCATTATGAATCATTCTAACAACACACATGCATTATAATAATTAAATATATGGGGTAATTGCATAATCAAAAAAAAAAAATGTATAGAAAAAGTATATTATTATTATTATTATTATTATTATTATTATTATTATTATTATTATTTATTATTATTATTATTATTATTTATTATTATTATTATTATTATTATTATTATTATTATTATTATTATTATTATTATTATTATTATTATTATTATTATTATTATTATTATTATTATTATTATTATTATTATTATTATTATTATTTTATTATTATTATTCAAAGCAACTAGTAATATATTGATTTCTGTTACAATTACAAAACAAATTACTCTAACTTCACCCAAGGAGACAAATTAAAACATCTTTCCAATATATAAGTCTATATCATTTCTGCATACATTTTTGCTTGTCTTAGAATCTGGTTTTCTATTTAGTTTACTTTATGCTTCCATCTCTTTAAAAAGTTCAAAATTGCTGATATTGAAGATATTTACTATGAATCATATTGGACTTATATTTCATAGAATGGATCTTGTTTTCAAATGTGACCACATGGCTGCAAAACACATTTGTTTGAGCTAAGCTGCTGTCTCTTTTCCTGGACAATTCTGGTTTAATTGTGTATATGTTGCTGGAAGGTGTTAAGGATTATTAGCAAGAGCAAGAAAGGTGCATCTGATAGACATAAAGGCTGTATGTTGCTGCACAAATAGCAGGATGTTGCCTTTTTTACAGGTATTTATTATTTCATCAATTAAAATATTATACTTTTTATGTGGTAAACATTATGCAATGTGTTGTTTCCAGTGCACATTACAGGAATGAAGGAAATGATCTTGTGTTTCTTTTTCTCTATGACATGATCCACAAAGTGCTCTATATTTGTATAGAATCTATAAAATCTAAAAGAAAATGTTGTTGTGAGTAGAGCATTTAGATTAAACTTAAGTAGAAAATTAAATAATTTTGGTTCTAGTGATAACTTTTAATGATTGTTGCAGTAGTTACGCCTGTTGTCTATCTCAAAGAGCTGACTGATATAAGGTGAGGTGTATGGTTTTAGTAGCGGATATACAAGATATTTATAAATGTCCCAGTATGTATATACTTGTTGTCATTATTATTTTGATATTTTATTATATATTGGCTTAAATTCTTTAATCAGTGTGGATAGATATCCATATGAAGAGTGATTTGTCTGTGAGTGTTACTGTTAATCACACACTTCAGGTCTGGAAATCTTTTTATGGTAGCTGTTAATAGATTTATTGATTTATGTGTGTAAAAAACGTTTATTGTATGGAGTCCAAGTCCATTGCTAAATGGTGGTCTGCTCGGTTTTTAAAGAGATCGCCACTTCTTTATGTTACATATTAGTTTGTTACAGATTGATGAGATTTTAAATATGAATGTTTTTGCAAATTTGATTATAGGTGTGTAGTAGGTAAATTTTGTAATTATACGTTGATTATATAGTGCTACCTTTGCATATATTGAGAGGTATGACTTTTCAAGTGAGGTTGTGATTTTACCAGCATCTTTCTTTAACTTATTTTAAATTTTTTGCCTCATTCCATTGGTGCCAAGATAGAATGGAAGACCAAGAAAGCAGATGGTTTGCCATTAAACATCACTTTACAGTGCTTGCCTGTGTATATTGACCATGCAGCAGTTTTATTTGTATTAACTTTTTAAGTTAAAATTTGAGTTATAATTTTTAATTATCTCTTGTGGTATGAGGAGATTACTTTTAGTGAGGGAGGAAAATGGTTACATTGTCTATATAGGCTATGTATAAAATATTTAAAGCAGTATTTGGGATTTGAATACTTTTTTTGTCTATATCTCTATTAACAGAGGGTTTGCATATAGAGTGAAGAGCAAAGCACTGAGGGGAGATCTTCGTCAGATGGATTGACTCGGTCTGAAAGCTGGTGATTTTTTTCCTTTCAGTGTGATGTGAATTTTTATGGCTTAGTATTAGATTGGCTATTATATATAGTAGGGATGGAGGTGATGTTGCATTTTTAACATATCTAATAATTTGGCAATAGACACCGAATTAAAAACTGCCTCAATGTCTAGCTGAACTATAATCAATGCATATTTCTTTCTTTTCTTTACTGCTTCGATAATTGTCTTGGACATTAGGGCACCCTGGCCAATGGATGAGCCTTTTTGGCATATTGGGCTGATGATAACACATTGAGTATGTGTTGTTCTATTTTCTGCTTTGTTACTCTTTCAAAATTTTTTATTCATAAAGATCCCATTGAGATTGGTCATAGATTAGATAAAGATGATATTGCTGTTGTTTTTTTATTAAAAGGAACCATTGCAATTGGATATAGACTTTGTATGTTGTAATTTTTTTGGGATATGTAATTGGTGAGATCGCATAGGCATTTGGCTGTGAAGTGGCTAAGAGGTTTGAACACAAATTTGGGAATGCCTTGTGGTCCTGGGTGACATGTGTTTGCTATTTTTGCAAGTTGAAACACAATGTCAGTTGTTATTGGTGTGTCTGTTTCAGGATCACCGAATATGTCTTCATTTGGTATATATGCTTTTTGTTTTTTGCATTTTTTTTAAAAAAAATGTTGATATATTGGGTTTATCATGTTATGTCCAACTGTTATAGAGCCATCTATTTGAAGTTCCATAAACAATCTGATATAAAACTACATGACTTCATGAGTTAACTTATATATTATTCAATGAAAAATGGAAATACAAAACTAAAAAAGTCATGAAAATTTGTAAATTTAATACATTTTACCTGCAAAGGCAGCAATATTTTTAATTCTGAGCAACACATGCGACTACATATGAAAAAATACTATTTTTTTTAAATATATTTTACAATATGTCTCGAAGAGTCATATATGATTATATTTATTCCTATTTTTTTTTTTCAGTTTTTGTTGAAAATTCTTACATTTTTTTTATACACAGTATATTGTGTAATAAAATATCTTTTAAACTTAATGCTAAAGTTTTTACAAAATTTCTAAGCATACTAAAAATTGAATAGTGAGACCTCCTAAATTCTTGATAACAAAATCACTATTATTTTTATAGAAAAAAAAAGTTATTGATAAAACTGATTATTACAGAACATATGTAATAGAACAAAAGTCAAACATACATGATTTTCTTTATTTAAAAAATGAAAATATGATAGTTTTTTCTTACTTGTATTACTCCAGTGAGTGTAAGAGTAAACATACACTCAGTAAAATAATATAATTTTAATTTATGCATACTTATTATACATGTAAGAAAGTTTTTGTGCTATAAATATATGCATTTTGAAAAACAGTGCATACTTCCATTTTAACAAATAAATACATATTCTATTCTG
Organism: Epiperipatus broadwayi; assembly: GCA_028023455.1. Lineage (NCBI taxonomy): Eukaryota > Metazoa > Onychophora > Udeonychophora > Euonychophora > Peripatidae > Epiperipatus > Epiperipatus broadwayi. The sequence goes on along the minus strand of JAQFVV010008599.1, from coordinate 3,538 downwards.
ATTAATAACTCAATAATATTTCTTCTTTCTTTAATTTAAATATAACAAAATATATAATAATAGTACCTTATGCTGGAAAGACTATAATTTAATTAAAATTACAGTCCAGCACTGCTTTCGACCAGGTCAATCATATTCATAGAATTAATATAGCTTTATATAAATAGAATTTGGCTGCAGAAAGGAGTTTGCTATTAACTGAAAGGAGACCCTTTTATTCCTCTTGAAGGCCTTAAAGGAACCGGAAATAAAAGGGAGAAATTCATTAATGTCCACTCTATTAGTTCTTGTCAATGCAGCTGTTATTACTTTATGTGATTATTCATATAGTATACGAACATGGATGGGTTGGCTCACCAACACGCATTAGCCAAAGCAAGGTGAGTTTATTGGATTTTTTACCTCTGAGTTTAAGATCAAGAAACACCATGGGTCTTTCTTCTCTCAGTGCCTGATAAGGCAGAATGGAATGTCTGTGTAAATGATAAATATTTTTCCAATACACATATATACAATTATGACAGACAAAAATAAAGCATGGCCCTTATTCTTAGGAGGTTGTAAAAGCCACTAACCAAGGCAGCGGTTGGTGGATACAAGGCGTGAGAAAGCTAAGAATCCCCTGGACTACGGACCCAGGCTGCCATTTGATGACGACTTTTTATTTAGGTACTTACAACTGCAGATCACTTTCTAGTCAAGGAAGATTGCAAGAATTAGAAGAAGAAAGGTCTTATATTAAATGGGACATTATTGGACTTTGTGAAGTTAGAAGAAAAGGAGAAGAAACAATTGATCTAAAAAGTGGACATATACTCTATTATAAAGGCACACATATTGGAAATACAAGTGGAGTAGGATTCATTATAAATAAAAAGTGGAAAAACAATATTGTGGAGATTGATGGTGTATCGGACAGAGTGGCAAGATTAGTTATACAACTTAATAGCAGATACCAAATGCAGATAATTCAGGTTTATGCCCCAACAAGTTCTCATAGTGATGAAGTAGTAGAAGATTTTTATATGGATATACAAAAGGCTTTTGATCAGAGTAAACAACATTTTAAAATTGTTATGGGAGACTTTAATGCTAGAATTGGTAGACAAATGAAAGATGAAATTGCTGTAGGTAATTTTGGTTATGGTAATAGAAATGAGAGAGGACATAGACTTGTGGAGTTTGCAGAAAAGGAAAAAACCTCAGAGGTTATGAATTCATTTTTTGAGAAAAATGTTAAAAGGAAATGGACATGGAAGCATCCAAATGAAGGTACAGCAGAAGTTCGGAATATATTTTGACTAACAGGAAATACATATTTCAAGATTGTAACGATTCTTAATAAATTTAAATATAGGAAGTGATCATCGATTAGTAAGGTGTAAGTTACCCGGTACGTGTAAACTAGAGAGACAAAAATTATTAAGAAAAAACAATATTTACAGTTGATATTCCTAATCTTTCAGAAACATTCTAACGAATCTAAATTAGAACTTACAAATAGGTTTCAAGTGTTAGGGAGATTTTAAACATGATACAGATTTGAATGAAATTAATATGAAAATAACTGATACCACTTTAAAAAAACTGCAACAAACATAGCTGGTAGAAAAAAGCAGCAATTGACTAATAAAATTTCTTCTGAGACTAGAGAATTTATGAAGAAAAGAAGGAAGATGAAGATATACAAAAATGATAATATTAAAAAGAATTGAATATCCTCGAATGGTGTAAAATGGTACGGAAAAGAGTTAAAAATGATAAAAGAAAGTATAACTGTGAAATAGCAAGGAAAAGCTGTAGAAGAAAATAAAAGTCTCAAAAAAAATGTTAAACAATATTTTGGTATTGGTAGGAAATTTATATCTGCAATAAGAAAATAAGATGGAATTATTCCTAAAAAGAGAGATGGACATCATGAAATTGGGAGAAGATTTTTATCAAGAATCATATAGTAATAAAGAATAAGTACCTCCTATATCTATTACATCTTCCGAATTGCCCAGAATTTTAAATGAAGAAGTGAGACATGCAATTAAGGTGTAGGAAGAAAGGAAAGACTCAAAGAAATGGATGGAATTATAATTGATAGGTATTAAAAGAAGCAGGTGAAGAAATAGAAACAATTTTAACAAAGTTATATACCAAATGTCTAAATGATAAAGATGTACCTGAAGATTGAAGAATGCAGTAATAATATTAATATTTAAAAAAGGTGGGGATAAAGAAGATATTAGAAATTACAGACCTATCAGCCTTTTATCAGTTTTATATAAAATTTTTACCAAGATAATTACAACTCATCTACAGAGAACTTTGGATTTCCACCAACCAGAGAACAAGCTGATTTAAAAGTGGTTTTAGTACAATAGATCATATCCAGGTATTGAGAGAAGTCATAGAAAGGACAAATGAATATGAGTTGTCATTATGTTTTGGATTTGTAGATTATGAAAGGCATTCGATTCTATACACATTTCTTCAGTGATTAAAGCATTGGATCATCAGACGTGTGCTCTTCCGATCTGTCATATTTTAAAGAATATTTATAAAAATGCAACAGCAACAATTAGATTACATAATGATACTGGAAAAATCAACATTGAGAAAGGTGTAAGACAAGGTGACTCCATATCTCCAAAACTTTTTACAGC
>JAQFVV010008598.1:22500-26843 GCA_028023455.1 Epiperipatus broadwayi | reverse complement strand
AAATGAGTATCATTATCAACCATTATCAATCCACTGCAGGATGAAGGTCTCTCCAAGTTTAATCCATCTTCTCCGATCTTTAGCTTCTCTTCTCCACATCACCCCTACACATTTTCTTATTTCATCCATCCATCTTACATGTGGTCTCCTTCTGGGTCTTTTACAATCTCTTGGAATCCAGTTTAAAATTCCAATTGTCCATCTATTATCATCTCTTCTAGCAATATGTCCAGCCCAACTCCACTTCAATCTTTTAATTTTTTCAATGAGGTCAGTAACACCTGTTTGTTCTCTTACCCATACATTGTGTTTTCGATCTCTTCTTGTTACTCCCAACATACATCTCTCCATACTTCTTTGAGTGGTCTGAAGTCTCTGTATTGATCTTCTATTAAGTGTCCAAGTCTCAGATCCATAAGTAAGAACTGGTAAAACACATTTGTTAAAAACCTTTTTTTTTCAAACACATAGGCATATTTCCTTTTAATATCAAGTTATTTCTACCAAAAGCACTCCAACCAAGTTTAATTCTATGATTAATTTCCTCTATTATGTTTCCATCTGTATTAATAATCTGACCAAGGTATTTGTAACTCTTAACTTCTTCTAATTCATCATAATCAATCTTTATTTTCATATTTTGAGCAAATCGATTAAACATTACTTTAGTCTTTTTAACATTTATCTTTAGTCCTACTTTCCTACTTTCATCTGATAACTCCTGCAACATTTCCTGCAGCTTGGAAGCATTATTTGCAAAAACAACTACATCATCTGCGAAATCTAAATGACTTAAATAATCTCCATTTACTTTCACTCCTTTAGTTTCCCATTTTAATCCACAAAATACTTCTTGCAGCACTGCTGTAAAAAGTTTTGGAGATATGGAGTCACCTTGTCTTACACCTTTCTCAATGTTGACTTTCCCAGTATCATTATGTAATCTAATTGTTGCTGTTGCATTTTTATAAATATTCTTTAAAATATGACAATATCCTGGATCTATACCTTGATGATCCAATGCTTTAATCACTGAAGAAATGTTTATAGAATCAAATGCCTTTACATAATCTACAAATCCAAAACATAATGACAACTCATATTCATTTGTCCTTTCTATAACTTCTCTCAATACTTGAATATGATCTACTGTACTAAAACCACTTTTAAATCCAGCTTGTTCTCTTGGTTGGTGAAAATCCAAGGTTCTCTGTAGAGGAGTTGTAATTATCTTGGTAAAAATTTTATATAAAACTGATAAAAGGCTGATAGGTCTGTAATTTCTAATATCTTCTTTATCACCTTTTTTAAATATTAATATTATTACTGCATTCTTCCAATCATCCGGTACATCTTTATCATTTAGACATTTGGTATATAACTTTGCTAATATTTTTTCTGTTTCTTCACCTGCTTCTTTTAATATATCAATTATAATTCCATCATTACCTGGAGCCTTTCCTTTTTTCATACATTTAATTGCATTTCTCACTTCTTCATTTAAAATTCTGGGCAATTCGGAAGATGTAATAGATATAGGAGGTACTTGTTCTTTATTACTATATAATTCTTGATAAAAATCTTCTACCAATTTCATAATGTCATCCCTCTTTTTAGTAATAATTCCATCTTTTTTCCTTATTGCAGATATAAATTTCCTACCAATACCAAAATGTTGTTTTACATTCTTAAGACTTTTATTTTCTTCTACAGCTTTTCTTGCTAGTTCACAGTTATACTTTCTTATATCATTTTCAACTCTTTTCCGCACCATTTTACAAAATTCGAGATATTCAATTCTTTTTAATGCATCATTCTTGCATATCTTCATATTCCTTCTTTTCTTCATAAGTTCTCTAGTCTCAGTCGAAATTTTATTAGTCAATTGCTGCTTTTTTCTACCAGCTATCTTTGTTGCAGTTTTTAAAAGTGTATCAGTTATTTTCATATTAATTTCATTCAAATCTGAATCATGTTCAAAATCTACTAATACTTGAAACCAATTTGTAAGTTTTAATTTAAATTCATTAGAATGTTTCTGAAGATTAGGAATATCAACTGTAAATATAGTTTTTCTTAATAATTTTTGTCTCTCTAGTTTTACATTAACATGTATCTTACCCCTTACTAATCGATGATCACTTCCTGTGTTAAATTTATTAAGAACATTACAATCTTGAAATATGTATTTCCTGTTAGACAAAATATAATCCAATTCTGTTGTACCTTCATTTGGATGCTTCCATGTCCATTTCCTTCTAACATTTTTCTCAAAAAAAGAATTCATAATATAAAGTTTTTTCCTTCTCTGCAAACTCCACAAGTCTATGTCCTCTCTCATTTCTATTACCATAACCAAAATTACCTACAACACTTTCATCTTTCATTTGTTTACCAATTCTAGCATTAAAATCTCCCATAACAATTTTAAAATGTTGTTTACTCTGATCAAAAGCCTTTTGTACATCCATATAAAAATCTTCTACTACTTCATCACTGTGAGAACTTGTTGGGGCGTAAACCTGAATTATCTGCATTTGATATCTGCTATTAAGTTGTATAACTAATCTTGCCACTCTGTCTGATACACCATCAATCTCCACAATATTGTTCTTCCACTTTTTATTTATAATGAATCCTACTCCACTTGTATTTCCAATATTTGTGCCTTTATAATAGAGCATATGTCCACTTTTTAAATCAATTGTCTCTTCACCTTTTCTTCTAACTTTACAAAGTCCAATAATATCCCATTTAATATAAGAGAGTTCTTCTTCTAATTCTTGCAATCTTCCTTCACTTGAAAGTGATCTGCAGTTGTAAGTACCTAAATAAAAAGTCGTCATCAAATGGCAGCCTGGGTCCGCCTCCAGGATATTCTTAGCACCCTCTGCCTTCGGCCACCAACCGCTGACTTGGTTGGTGACTTTACAGCCTCCTGGGATTAAGGGCCATGCTTTATTTTTGTCTGTCATAATTGTATAATTGGGAAAAATCTTTATCATTTACACAAACATTCATTCTGCCTTATCAGGCACTGAGAAGAAAGACCATGGTGTTTCTTGATCTTAAATTCAGAGGTAAAAATCCAATAAACTCACCATGCTGGCTAATGCGTGTTGGTGAGCAGCCCATCCATGTTCGTATACTATATGAATAAACATATAGTAATAACAGCTGCAACAACAAGAACATATGGAGTGGACATTAGAAATTTGCCCTGCTCAGTTCCTTAAAGGCCTCCAAGAGGAATCAAAGGGTCTCCTTTCAGTTAATAGCAAACTCCTTTCTGCAGCCTTAAATGAGTATAACATGAAATATATTGTGAGTTAGCTCAAAAATTACAATTATTTATCAATAGATATTTCCATTCTATTTCTGTGGGTAGAATACATAAGTAATTTCAAAACAAAAATAAAATGAAGTCACATATTTTTTCCCCAAATTATATGTTGAAGATAAACATAGATTAACAAAAAGGGACAATATTGCACAGGAAGCCTAAACTCATTATCAAATGTGGAAATAAGGCTTACATCTGTAAATAAAAAACCCCAAAAATTTGCAAAGTTATGAGATAAAATTAAGCAGATTGCAGAATTTCAAGTCGTATGAGCAAATTTTGTTGTTCAGACATTCTATCTGGTATATCAACTTCACAAGTGTAGATGACATATCACAAAAATAAAATTAAAAATAATCAAATGTTTGGAAGTTTGCAACAAGTTTGAATATCAATAAAACACTTACAACCATCACACTACAACATACACACAAAATAAATAAATCTTTATGGCAATTAATTTTTATTTAAAATGTAATAAACCTCTTATGAATGAATGCTTTTAAAATCATTTTTTTCAAACTGACTCATTGATTCTTATAATATGATCAATGATTAATAAAACACTGTTAATTTTTAAGTATTATAATATTGAAAAATCCTCTTATTTTTGCTTTTATACTTTCTGCTGACAAATTCGAGTCATTTGTGCATAGTCTTAATATTTATAAAAATGTTGAACCAAAATGTAGCAAGATTTGGTAAGCATAATGTCTACTCAAGTATAATGGTAAGCCATTTGGTAAAATTTCTTCATTTGACAGAGAATCTTTGATAATCCAAAATCCAGCACATGAATATGTTTATATTTGAACATCTACTTGAATGCACTGAAAAAATTAATAAATTACATGTTGTCATCCCATGACATAATGGATTGATTTTTTTTTCTATATCTCTTTATTTATTTATCACCCTATTCCTTATTTATCACCTGCAGGCATATTTTTAAAGCTTTATGTGCATTGACAGTTATAGCTGTGTGAAGTAGACTGCTTTA